>UELV01083973.1:23017-35292 GCA_900490015.1 Megastigmus stigmatizans | reverse complement strand
CTCTCTCTCTCTCTCTCTCGTTGCAGCTCTGCGGGCGCGTAATCACGGATATTGGATCGTTCGACCCACATGCACGCGCGCGACTCTCCCCCTACCTATAAATTACGCAATTATTCGAGCGTCGCCGCATATGTTTACACTCGCAGCGCAATACGAAAGCGGTGCCTGCTGTAGGGACGTTCTATATCCGTACGTGTTATATCGATTCCAATCAGCGAATGCGGTGGTGCTGCAACTTAATTAAGGCTAATTTGTGATAAGGTGTCGCAGTCGCGGAAATTTGGATTTTACCGCGATGAGATCGACACGTTTTTTTTTGTTATTACTGCCTCGTGTCTCGCTTGTCACAATCTGTATACTCTACCTGCACCGATAATGGAATGAATGGGTGGCAAAGACCGGTAGTTTCGGCTACGGTGCGAGTCGCAAGAGTGGCCTGTAATTATGAACTAGCTCTGGCCGGCTATTAATAAGTTTGCGCTTACACACGGGCCGCCTGTACAATTAAAAACTTATCGCGACTTCATTACAGCGCTTTTATATTTATACGGTGAGCGAAGAGAGCCGCGAGGTGGAAGTGAATGCGAGTGAAAAATAAAGGGAGTTTTAAAAAAAGAGAAGCTGCCGCGGAGAAAAGGTATGAGGAAATAAAGAGGGGAACCTTTGTGAATGAATTTATGTGGCGTTAAAGCTGAAAATATCTATTTTCGTGCAGCTTGTTTTATTCAATTGATATAAGATACACGTTTATAAGAAAAAAAATGTCTCGGTGTATCTGTTCCGAAGGGATAATAGACTTTGCTACAGTATAGTTTTGAATTTCTCACGTTGTTGGAGATGGAAAAGATGAAATACATCCTTTACGCAGATCGAGGAATCAAAATTATATTATCAACATCTCAATTTTAAAATGAATTTTATCTAAAACCAGAATGGGAAACTACTTGACAATAATTGAAACGTGAGAACAGTTTTCGTGGAAAATTGAGAAAAACATCGCTTAATTTCTTTCTTTTCCAAAAATGACGAGTAAAGTAATATCCATGTTAATGATTATTTATCATTGCTGATACTTAGCTTAGAAATAAAATTTTTATTGATTTTTTTTTATTATTCTAGTTTATTCTTCAAGATGCGAAAGTGCACAAGAAGTGAACAAAAAGCCGAATTACAAAAAATCTCGTCGTTATTGTGTTATGGCAGCGATCTGTTTGAATTTCAGTCATGTAACAAAGTAAATAAAGAAATAGATTTTATTTTGCAACGTAAATGAAAGCATCGTGTTTTCTTTTCTATTTTTAGCCAAACCAAAATCGATAGCTCCCTTCGAAAAAATATCGTTGTGCGAATGCACGCAGCATTTTCGTAAACACGATAACTTTCAACCAGATTTCACCATTGTAAAATTTAACCCGATTCCTAGTTGAAAGAAGTTATAACAATATTTCCTTTTTTATACACGGAAAATAATTTAGAGTTGATTTAGCGTTTTATTAACAGTCTAAACCACCGTTTTGCTAAAACACTGTGTTTTATATATAATATAAAATAAAAAAAATGTACTTCTAAAAAAAAGAACTATCTACATTTAAAAAAAGTTAAATACTCTGTTTTTTAAAAAGGAAGTAAATACCTATTATAAAAAAGGAAGAATCAGCTCTGGTAAATCCTTTTTTTAGGTGCAACTGACAGTTTCGCGACAGTAACATTAGTTTGCGAAAAAGAACGCTGAAGGTACCTAAAAAAAAGGAAGATTCAGCGTTTTTTCACAGCTAATTTGGCGTTCTGAGCGCCACCACTTCATGCGTTGAATGCGCGTTCCTAACCTCATCGCCATTTTCGTTTGCAGTATACGCGTATAGTGCAGTGAATATATTATTGATATGGATCAATTTGTATTATAAGGCGAACTCCAGGAGTGGGCGTTATCCAGTCTGGAAGCAACGTTTATAAATTTGATAAAATAATAAATATGATTTTTTGGCACTTTTTAAAAACTGTCGAATGAGTCATTTGTCAAAATCTTCAAAGTACAAGGACATAATCAAAAACTTATTCTTATAATACATATTCTTATATGTAAAAGAGTTATATTGTAATCATATGTTAACGAATAACTTTCTTATGCATTGTAAGTTTTATTGGCTAATGACTCGCTGGACAGGTTTTAACAAATAGGATAAGTATTTATTTTTTTAAAAACTGTCAAGTGAGTCATCTGACAATAATATTTACAATGCACAAGAAAGTTATTCGTCAACATATGATTGCATTATAACTCTTTTACATATTCTTATAAGTTTCTTATTATGTCTTTGTACTTTGTAGATTTTGACGAATGACTCATTCGACAGTTTTTAATAAGTGCCAAAAATCATATCTATTATTTTATCAAGTTTATTTATGAATCAAGGAATCCTTTTTAATTTTTTAAAAGGAAGATTCGGCGTTTTTTTTAAGTAGATTCAACGTTCTGTACAGACGGTTGAAGCAACCTTCTACTGTTTTTTTTCCGTGTAGGGTATTTTACAGTTAACATACTTATATTTTGATGCACGCGGTTTAAAAAAACTAATAGAGGAATAAAATCCTAGCGTTTATTTTCTCTACAAAGCTATAGATCTTTTACTTTAAAAAGTAATTAACGGAACTATTAGTTGCTAAATAATTACACGCTGCAGTTTATAAAGTGTATTTAAATATCGGTACAGTCTTACGTCTCTATATTTCGATGGCCTAAGATGTTTTCACGATGAATATACATTTATGTATGATCTAATCGTAGACTCGGAAATGAATAATTAAATTTCTGTTTGCTCTATGAGACTGTTAAAACATCGCTCTGATAAAACTAATAGCACGATATACATATATGTGCATTAGCATATATATACTACGAGTCTGCCAATATCGGCTTTTTTTACACTTATACGACTTTCAACTTTCCTATTTTGTATCTATTTAAACTCTAGTTTTTGCACTTTATAATGTAATATTTTGCAAAAGAACTGCGTTTGACGTTTATTGAGCATTAATTACTGCTTTTTAATAATCTCGTTTGATATTGTTCAGAATGCTGTTTTAGCTACTAATTTAAATTACTCTTCTGCTTTGAACAACTAAGTTTTTTCTGCATGGAAATTCGGATAATGATTTATCTAACACTTCCCTTTTCAAAAGTGACCCTTGACACTCTAAGCACACAACAATCCTCTTTATCCATGACCAAATTGATTTCTTTTCCAAGGATTATCAGTTCGATGCTCGAAACTACGGCAACATTATTATTACACACATATCAGAGAGGGCGAAATCTTATAGATAAGAATCGAACTCACGTCGTCTCTTGTCATGCGGAAGGAAGAAATCGGCGGAGGTGATCAAAGTTAAATGGACTTTGTTATCTACGGTGCACAAACGCAGCTATAGGTATGAAGAATAATATAAGAAGGACAAAATTGAAGGGAATGGGGCGTCCTTGCGCGACCGAGTAAAAACTCGCCTCTCTCTCTCTCTCTCCTTTATTTTCCTTACGAGAAAGGGCGAATATCTCGGCGAGCGATAATTATTATTATTGTTACGAGTCGAGAGGACGAATATCTCTTGAATATAATATTAGTTTCTTGCGTGAGCTCTCGAGGAGAAATGGTAAATGTGCTGAATGAATAGGAGAGGCGAAAGAATACCGAGGGACGCATCATTGTGCTTTTTTTTCTCTCGTTTTGTGATTGCGTTATTGTTCGTTTCGGAGAATAAAAATAGTATAAAAAGAGGGAGAGGATAAGTATCGGTCTTTTCGCACATAATACCGATGATGACGCTGGCTCATTCCGGGACGATTATAAAGTATCTTCTACGAGTGATGAATTTCAAATACGTGGAGAAAAACGTTCTTGCAATATTCCAGATAACTGCAGTCTAGAAATTTTTATGGTGCGTGCTAAACTTATATTAATTATTGAGAGGGAGAGAGAAGAACTATTTTTCTATAAAAATTTATGTATTGCTTGGTAAAAATTGTGCTATATCAAAATTTACATAGCATTATAACAATATTTAATACGTTATTATAAAAAATAGCATTAATGTAATCAATAATTCTCGCAGGTCACTTCATATAAATCCGTTTAATCCTGAATTATCATTTAATTATCATTTAATATTCTAAATATTGCAAGAGTATTTCTGTCCGTGTATCTATATGGAGGATTCTGTATGAAATGAAATAAATAAAATGAAGTGGTTACATGAAGAGGTACAATTATAGCGATTGTTGGAAATGATATGTATATGCATTTTTTAAACATAGGTAGATTGTTTGAAAAGGACAATATTGCTTTGTGTAACAATGAGTTTGTATATGCAATAAATATGTCTAAAAGATTTATATTTAGATGTTTTTAGTGTCTAAAAATATAAAACTTATAATAAAAGGATAAACATAATATTTTGTTTCTACTATTCTTCTGGAATAGACCATTACTCGCTTTAAAATTTAAACATCTTATTCAAAATTAGTGAATCTGAAATCTAGTGTACATAATTTTTTAAATAGGAATTCTTATAATGTGTTACATATGGTTCATAAGTTTTTTATTGGAGTTGACAAAACAACGTCATTTAATCCTTACATGATTACACGAGGTATATTTTTTATATAAATTATTTATAAATTTTTAAAGATTTATTTAAATAAATATGCTATTTTCTTCATTGATTTACAAGCATCAAATATATTTTTATTTTTACAGCCATTTTTAAATTTGTTTTCTTGTTTTCAGTTTTATTATAGAACCAGCGTTTCAAACAAAAAATTTCTAGACTACCTAGTATAAAACACATGAACTGACTTTTATCCTTCGATAATTTACTGTAAGCAATAATTCGTGCTTATAAAATTCCATTTTCTTATTTTTCTTTTGTACTAAACAATAGGAAAATTTTACGATCCATAAAGTTTGAACGATTTCCAATTTTAGACTGCTCATTTTGACATGGAATATCCTCTATATACATGTGGTATACATATAGATAAGCTTACGAAAGTTTTATGTAGCGCGCTTACTCAACGGATTGAAATTCAATATTTCGATAAAATAAGGTCCCGTCGATGGTAGAAAAGATGAAAATATTGAGGAGGGACCAGCTGTAGAAATGAATATTACTTGTAAATGTACTTTTCAACATTAAAATTCTTTTACATACTACCACTATGGCTTATAAGTTGGGGACTACAAAACGAATACTTTGAAGACTTCGAATAGTTGCACCAATATTTAGCTGAAGCTCGAAATAGGACAAAGTTTAAGGTTTAAGTATTTGCGTATCCTAAATACTTTCCAATTCGAATTTGTTGGATATTCGAGCGATTTGTTTATTACAATTTTATAATGAACGTTCTGTGATAAGTTTTTCTCCATTAAATATTGAAAATATTGCTTTTAGTTTGCAGTAAACTTTAATGGAAAAATAATAGTATTCCAGGATATAATATAAGGAAAATAATGTTATCGATTGAGATGAACTTATAATTGAGATTTAGCTAAAATATATTTATTTATTATCGTGGATTTTAAAGTATGTCTTTTCGTAGGTACCTTAAATATTTTCTTATTTAGAATCAGCATTACTTTAACTTTTCAGAGACATAGAACGAATTTTTTTTTCTACAATCACAAAGCTTACTTAGCTATAAAAAAATAAATAGCTGTCAAATGATGTTAAGCGGCTTTATTCTTGGTCTAAAAATAGCATCTTCAAACGTGGGATTTAATTAAAAATTTAATTAATGTTGAAGATTCAAATGTTTTATCTACGAAACAAGTGAAAATTTATACTAGGTAGAATATATTTTTAAAGTAAAAGATATATTTTGCTTTTCATTTGATTCTTCAACCAATGATGAATATTAATAATCGAAAAATAATATTCATGACATTTTCCAATGACTTTTAGTTATTTATTACATTAACAATTTCATGTAAATAAATGTAAAGGTATAAATACCAAACAGTATTTTCACCAAAAAGAGGAAGACAAATTTCGAGCTTTACCTCAAAGCTCGAGTATTTCGATAAAAGGGCACAGACTGCGCTGCGCGTGGCCTCAAAAGAAAGAGAGCGAGAGAGAGGGAGAGCGAGTGGGAGATAGAGAAGAAAATAGAAAGTGGAACGGGTGAGTTTGAAAATTCGTGGAATGTCTCGTGGAACGAGAGAGAGAGAAAATTATGGCGTGCCCTCCGGATACATCGGAAGTCGCGGCTCACGGGGAAAAAGATGCGCCGCCACGCGGTCGTTAAAAATTCCCCGAGCCTATATACGGATGCAAATGTGAAAGCTGCAGTGCCGCGAGTCTCTTATTTTTCTTTTTTTTTTTCGCGGAACCACCGGCCGTTGTTGCGCGCGCCTTCGCGCGCGCATTTCATTCGTGATCGTCCAACGAGGCCATCGACTAATCAAGCCACTAAGAGTAGGGAGGCAAGAAGAGAGAGAGAGAGAGAGGGAACATTTCACCCTCTAGGCAAAGGTCGCAAATAAATTTTCATGATTAATGATTTGCTGCATCTTCGCTGTAAATTAGATTTGCATACACTGGACGCTTTCTGCGACTGTTTGTCTGCAAAGTACTATATACTAATGCCTCGTGTCTAAACATACTATATGTATATTCTACATTTTCAAATGGATTGCGAAATTTGACTATTTCAAGACCTTGCATTATACTTGCATACTATTTGTAAATATAGATATGCAAATATATAATGTATGTATACTATACAATAGTTTTGCTTTTGAAAAAACAATAATAAATATTAATTTTGCGAAAAATATTCTTTTGTTATGATTGAATTGCGGTATATATTCGCATTGTGTACAAAAAGTTGTCTATATACATATCTAGAAATTATCTTATGTACTGTGACATGAATTTTTTAATGAAGGGATTGTGTTATTCAAACTTACGTTTTCTTTGAACCGATTCAAAAAAACCTTAATTTTTATCATCAAGAATTTCCCTACACTTGGATAAATTATTCAAGTTTCTCATAAGTAATACGTACAGTACAATGAAATTCAGTTTATTGTTCAGCAATTCATATTCAAGTTAACCCATGTCTTAAATTAAATACTCTCCCAAATTTTAAAACTTAATAAATATATATTGTAAATTAAAATAGAATTTGATGGATTTCAATTAAGTCGCTTATAATAATATTTGTAAATGGTAATAATAAATAAATAAATAATAATAATAAAACTACATGTTCTATATAAAATAAATGGTTGACATTTATGGTTGTTGCCATCAATCCATATTTTTATATTTTAAAATACATGATTCTTATATTACAAACATTAAATATATAATAAGGTATATATATCTAACGAACGTAGAGAATTGTGTTATTTATTTAATAGGTATTAAATCAATAATTGCTATATTTATAGTAAGTCAAAGAGCAAAAACATATTTAAAATCTTTCAATTTAACATTAAAATTCACTTAGCAATTATTCGAACACATTTCTTCTTCAATCTCGACTACTTTTTAATAATTTTCCAAATGGTATACGAACAAGATTGAGCTTTCCTTGGTCGTGGATTAATTGTGGCAAAGATGGCGTGAAATTTCTTCTGGGAATAAGATGAATAAATTTTCCTTTTCAATTTCCGTAAATTGGTTTTCTACTTTAGACTATTTCATAAATAATTTATTTTATTACTCATTCAAGTCTAGGAATAATTTTGCTATTATTGCAATTGTTTATTAAGTTTTTAATCGTGTATATTTAAGGGTTAAAATACATTTTTTAAATACCGGGCGTATAATATTATTTCCTAATTTGATGTCAACTTAATTTAATTTACATGTAATTATAATAATTACAAACAGGCAGTTTGCACCACAATGTTTGCAATTACTTTCTCTGTAGAAGTATTTTAAAACATTCCAGAATAAAGATAATTTAAAAATGAATTTAATTAGATGGAACGCTGTTGAATTGAAATTTGGGTTAATGTGTACAATGTACGACGCAATTTTGCAAATTTAATTATCTATTTGAGACTTAAGTAAATAATTAATAATTAAATTAAATATAACCACTACGAGAACTATTCTACAATTGCGTTATTTCAAACGAATCTGAATCCAACAGGTTTTATTAAATCAAAGAAATTAATCATAAAGGCAGGTATTATATGTGATTTATATTCATACTGGAGAATCCTTAATTAAAAAAAAAATGTACTTATTATGACTTAAGACAAAACAGATGATTAAAATTTTATTATTTGACTGTTTGAATGAAATCCTTTGAATTGAAATTTGAATAAATCGAAAAAAGTGAATTTTGTTTTCATTTCGCAATTGCGAGCTTAACAAGAATATGGATAATACAATTTTGATTATTGAAACGACAATCAAATGATTTGAATATAGAGTTTTTTAGTTTTATCTCAATGTCACTTTGGTTTCATTCGCTTAATGTATGCGCGTCTCAAAGGAGTCGTGCAATTTACCGAAGACCAAATTAAATTCACTATCCATTGCGTATCTTTTAAAAGTATTTGTTTACATAAAAGGTGCACTGTACTAATTATAATAGAATGCGTACATTTTGTATAATGAAATTAGACAGTAATTATTAGAAACCAGCAAAAAGCAGCTAGCAATCGATTCGCGTGCGAGTTTATAGCGACTACACACTCGGGCCATCAATTAACCTACTATTACGAGCGTCCAACAAAGATACCCTCTATAATTCTTTTTCTCTACTCTCAGGTTTCCTCGCGCCGACGCTCTCGACAAATGCGTTCTCGTTAAACACCCTTAAGTGCAGCAGCAGCAGCAGCAGCAGCCGGTGTGACACGAGTATATACGAAGAGAGTGTCTCTCACTTCTTAGAACATTGTCTTCGCCATATATATATATAGTAGAGAGTCGGGGTAGGGCGATATTCCGCTGAAGTCTGCGAAACCGATGGCGAGTGATATAACGAAGTTAATTGCATTCCCGCGTACAAGAAGACGGATGTCTTTCTCAGCCCCACCCTTTCTCTCTCTCTCTCTCTCTCTCTCTCTCTCCCTGTTAAGTATATACGCATTTCACGACCTGTACTTTCTCGCCCTCGTCATCCACACACACCTAAGAGTGCCAACTTGTCCGCTACTCGTTCAATATTCGTCTTTGTCGTCCGCAGCACTTATTACATTTAACTCGCGAATCTTGAAAAGTCAGCTCTCTCTCACTCTATTTCTCTCTGCATGTGCGAGGGCTTCTTTGTGCAAAATTGAAATAACGAAGAGTAATTAAGCTTGGCTTGGCTGTCTTACTCTCTTCCTCTCACTGTGCACGCCCCGACGCCTCTCTCGGCCTTTTTCATAAGCTTTTTCTCTCGCGCTACCTTCAATCTATACCCAAGCTCTCTTTGTGGAATATCTTACACCTTTTTCCCGCTTCTTTCTTTCGCTCGCTTTGAAAATTTCTAGCTTGATTGAGATCATTTCTTTCTCTCTCCTTTGCTGCTTTAAAGCCCTTGTGCTCCTAGAATTTCAATATTTAAGTGACCATTGACACGATTCGTATACCTTGAGATTCGTAGGATAAATTAGACAACAACACGAAAATCATGATAAACTTAATTATAAAAAAGTCTCCAGTATCGCACTATAAGCATACGAAGAACGAGGTTACGCAAAAAAAATGGTATTTGTGTATCGCGCACATAAACTTCTCGAAATATAATTGCGCGCGGTGCATTGTCCGAAGCGCTCGGCGAGTCCGCGCACAAAGACGTCGCGGCGCTGCATATCTACCAGTCCTAAATCAAATCATTACGTGCGCGAGTGTGTGCGCATTGAAAATCTCAGCCTCGCATTCATTCTCCTCGAGCTGCATTCAACAATTTGTTTCCCTCGCCTCACACATACACACTTTTCTTCCCAGCGGCTGTTTTTTACCCTCGCCAGCCCCGACCTTTGTCACGACGTCGCGAGCGCGAGAATCTCCGCCACTTTACTTTTTCTCATTTATAAAGCCATTTATTCCACGGCGGCATTGCGGCTTCTCTCTCTTTCTCTCTCTCTCTCTCGTTTTCCGCGTGCGTCACACGCTTCTACCCCACGGCGCAGCAGCTCCTTCCCTTTCCTGCGCTGATGATTCGTTGCTGCAGAAAAAAACCGCACCTTTTTTTAATTTGACCCAATATATGTATACAGGATCTCTAATCGTGAGCGAAGATATTCCGTGATGCATCGCTCGCTTTCTGTGTGTGTTTGTGGATATATAAGCTTACTCTCACTCTCCCTCTCTCTCTTTGTTGGCTATAGTCACGCTATTAAGTGTTCGCTAGCTTTACGATGGTCGGTTGGCTACCGCCTTTATTTTAGCTTCGGCTATATCGCGCAGCTGTATAACGGCCCACCGGCCTCCCGAACGCGCCTTTTATATCCTTGATAGCTTTATGAGGGCTTTGAATAACGGTCCGCGGAATTTGTTGGGAGGAAGACCTTCGGTGGTTGCTTTGTCTTGCGCACGCGTACCCGCAAATTTACGGATTAGCGTCTCTTGTGTATTTCTTATACGTCGCGGCCATTTTCCTTTTTTCTTTAAGGAGGAATCAACTCTGTTGTAAAATTAAAAGATGAATTTAAAAGTGTTCTTAAACATCTTAAATGTTTGACAGAGATGAGTGGAACCGAGTATCAAAATTGCTTGGAAAAAAAGCGAGAAAAGCTCCAAGGAGAGTTTCCGAGCATACATATTGTTAGATTTAAGCTGCCGAGAAAGAGAGGATAAATTATTTCTTGGAAAAGATTCATTCGTGTATAGGTTATGCATGTTAAATGTCGTCTCTTGCGCTTCTCTCGAATCGAGTGAATTCCTCGCTTGACTTCCTATATGGACCATGAGACAAAGCTACCTCGATGCATCAATTGATAAATTCTGACAGCGACAAGTGTATCTATCGTGCATTCGGTAAAAAGCGATGCTTACATAAAGTAGGTCAATCATTTGAGATATTAGTTTGTTTTTTGTCTGAACACATTTTCGTTGTAAGAAAGTATAAAACCGCGATGCTCGAAAGTGTTTTATTTCACTTGACGTGTAGGTTTGTTCAGTTGTGAGCTTTGATAGAGTGAGTCAATGCTTGATTACATCACGCGATGCTTCGGTTTAATGGCACAGCATTTTGTTCTCATAAATGTTTAAAATTTGGTGTTAGCTTTTAAATTTAAATTGCGATATAAGAACAATTTCTAACAAATAAGAAAGTTTAACAAGAAAAATTCTTAGAAGTAAAAACTTAATAGAGTTAAATCTCTTTTAAAAAATTCGCAACATTTTTTTCGTAGCTTTCTTTCCTCGTATTGTTTTTTTTTGACGTTTTATGTTGCTTAACTTCTTTTCACTCTTTCCTCTTTTCTCGCATACTTTCTTGGTCGCAAGGCTTACGTAACTCGAAAACTTGGGTTGAAACGCGAAGTATTTCGAGAAGAAACATGTGTGAAAATTGCTTAATTTCAAAAAGACGAAACAAAAGTATCGTATTAGTTAATAAGATCTGCTTTTAAAAATACTTGAAGAAATTTTTTAAAGTAAATAATTTAATTTAGCAATGGATAGCGATATTGATTCAAAAGAAAATTCAATTTATCTTCTTCGGATAAAAGAATTTATATATAGTTTGTCAAGGACGTTTTTGAAATTAATTTTTCCAGATCATCTTAGTAAATACAAAACTCTATTAAAAATGGAAATTATAGCTCATCTCGAGCCAAGTTTTTTGTCCCGCTATCATAAGTACTTCCAGACTCATAATCTTGACAAAGAACAGAAAATTCTTCATTCGTTCTTTCAATCCGTGTTGGCCATATTAATAATCCCACTATGTTCCCTGTTCAATACCACAGTTGAAAGTGCTTGGACTTAAACTCGATACACTTTTCAATTAACAATAACAAACGCTTAGCATCCACTGACCTATACAGCCTCAAACCAAAATAAGTGTTTTATCGACGGGACGATCCTGCCAAGTCGCTTTACTATCTCCCGAGCAGAGAAATTCATGCACGCGGCCATAAACGAAACGGCCTATACATAAAAAGATGCTATCTCTTATATGTATATTCTCGTCGTCGAGAATCCTTGTCGCAGAGAGAAATTATATACAGTGTACAGAAATATACGCGACAAGATTTTTCAGTTGCACACTCGCGCGGATAGCCACGAGATATAGCAAAACACACACACACACACACACACATATATAT
>UELV01083973.1:0-22997 GCA_900490015.1 Megastigmus stigmatizans | reverse complement strand
CATATATATATATATATATATATATATAGTCAATGGCAATTGGGCTACAGCTAAAGAAAGGGCAAGAGAGAAAGAGAGAGTGAGAAAGAAGCATCAAGCGTGTTGCAAGGTCTCGAAGTGAACTTTGGAACGTCGCCATTTCCGCCCATAGTGCTTATCATCTCCATCTTTTCACAAACACTTCCGATTATGTGTGCTCGCAGCGCTCACGCGACGTTTGGGTCGTGTCCGTATAGGAAAAATGAGAAAGACCGGGTAAGAATGGGCCACCGCGACACACAGAGGGAAAAAGAGATCGAGAGGAGAAGGAATAGAACGGGCGGGGAAAAATAAAACTAGTGCGCGACGATTGCTCGAATATACGAAACGAAGCGGCCTCCTTTTTATAGTCCGCCCGAGCTTTAATGGATCCACTCGTACTTCCTATTCCACCTATATATTTGCCTAATGTAGCGTCGCGCGTCTTTTATGATGCGATAAATGTCGCTGTATTGCTCACTCTCTCACTCTCTCTCTTGCATATAAAAGTTTCGAGAACTGCGAAAATTGCTTTTGCGCTCGCGGGAGGCATAATTGTCGCCGAGATATAGGAAAGGATTGTGAACGCGATCAGGATATTTTTGCTTTGCTGAAAGTACAGAGGAAGCTTTAGAGCTTGATTTTGGATGAATTATGGTGATATTTTTTAGCTCGCTGGACCTGAATTATGCAAGTGGAGATAAATTACTATTTGAATTCTTTTTCGTTTTAATTTTTTAATTAATTTCTTTTAATTACCTCTTTTATCGACAGCGTTGGCTGTCCTTAATTAATACTTCTAGAGCGGTTGGGTTGGTCTAGTTCATTTTCAAAGATATATAATACCATCCAGAATTATTAATTTCAACAAGTCTTAAAATCAAAATCTGAATTTGACATTTCTCAATAAAATATGATATCACAATATCTCTGTTATTATAAACTTAGCTTGGGTTACTGAATTTACACACTTGGACTCACTGTTCCTGAAAGATTAAAAATTCCCTCGGTCAGATTGTATCTACTTTTGGAGTATACGCATAAAATGTTATTTGGCCGTAGAGAAAACTATTACTTAAAACAAGTCAACTGTTATTCTGTACTTTTTCGTAGAAAATACATACACAACAGAGTAAAATAGAATTGAAATGAATTGTGTGATAATATTTAATACCAAAATCTGCTTAAATCAACATAAGTTTAGACGCAACTCAAATCGGGGCCACAAATTCTTCCACGGCGTACTTATTATAAGATTAAACTTTGCATAGATACACACACATGCATATAGGCTTGTACAAACGGCCGCGCACCAACCTATATGTGAGTATATGTGCGCGAATGGGACATAACCCCCACATTTGCATTTCAGATTTTACTGCTAGTGGCGCTGCATCTAATATACATTTATCCCTGCCTTTATTTAATCGAATCTCTCTATTTAGAGACCATTTGAACGACGCATACTGTTAAAACAACGTGTAAATTATGAAGTCATGATCATTGCTATATCTTTAGAAAAAGGGTTTTCCTTTGTTTTAAAAAATGATTATTGAAATATCTGTGCATCTTATTCTGCATAATTCTGATTCTTTGTAAGATACAGAATTTCCAGTTATCCAATATTCCATGTAATACGGCTATCGCTATCCAACGATTTATCTTCATTATTCAAGTGCTCAATAGTGCATTTATAAAAGCAATGGCGAAGAGAAAAGTCGAGGGAGAAGGAATAAGGGACTGGGGGTACGGCCTCGCGTGGCCAGTCGTAAATTTTCGGCACTTGCGTTTTGCGCAACGGCCTTGCATTGACACCGAAGGTCGCGAAAACACATAAAAACAGAACAGCAGCTACTCTTCGCCGAGTCATGCGATATATATATATATACATACATATATATACTACGTGTGTTACATATATACGATAGTTCGAAAATGGGCAAGTTCCTTTCTATACCGGATCGAGAGACGCCCAAGTTTGAGAAACTCTATGCGAGTGAAAAAGAGAGCAGCACTTAAGTTTCGGAAATACTCAGACGTACGAATTCGCTTTACGAGAGAGCTTAGACACATACTTCAACGATACTTTCCGCACACGTTAGCCGCTCAGTATAACTTCAAAGAAGATTTAAACAATGTAAGGAAGAGACTGTACGTAATTATGGTCTGTGTGCGCGCGAGAATGATGTTTAACGGTTGACTTGTGGCAGAGAAGTTCCCTTGATGATCTTCGCGAACTTCCAGTCACGCATGTAACTAAGCACGCGCTCTACAAGTTTCACTGGGTAAGTCTCAAGGATCAGGGAATCTTTCGAAGCGTTTGGTTTTTTGCTGATGAATGCGGATGTTTTCGCGCGGGAGAGAAAGAACCGCGGCGCAAATTTATACCCGAAATGATCGAACTCTTTCCGTTGTTCTTCAAGGTAAGTTCGAAAACAAAAAGTGTGTGCCGTATGTATATAGTACTTCATTGGCTAACTCGAGAAGAAAACAAAACGGATTGTCAGTTTTACGGTACGAGAGCATTGAAGATTTTTAAATTCGCAGCAAATGCGCGCACAAACACTTTCTCCTGGCGATGCGAATCACCTGAAAGCACAAAGTTTTGGCGATTCGAGAAAGCTGGAAGATAATGGTTTATGGTAACGTATATTTTTCCGGAACTTTTTAATGTTGCCCGGGCGCCAAATTCAAAACTGGCATAATTTTGAATAATCAAAAAGTTCCCTAATATAACCGTCATTACTGCAACTTTGTAAAAAGATTTAGGGTGAATTAACCCTGCACACTACTGACATCGACCTAAGTACTGTCCTTTGAATTTTTGTTAATGCTCGCAAGGATTTAAAACAACTTTGTTATTGTTATCATAAATGTGATATAATGATGAACACTTAATAATTACATTTACTTACTTTGAATTATTGACATTTTAATTTTTCATCCCAGTAATTTAACTTATACGCATTTTATATATTTTAGCTTGAAAGTTAGATCTTAGATAAATAGATGCCAATGTCTTTACATAAACGTAAATATATTGTGACTTGCATCAGAAGATATAAGAAAATTTAGATTGCTATGATGAATAATAATATACTTTCTGCTGTTAGCTTTATGAATAATACACTGTATGCAATTTAACAAAACAAATCTTTTTATATCCAAATGGATATGGAGGAATCAGTTTAGACTGTTATTGTTTTAAAACATTAAATGCATGAGCTTACTTCTACTACGTATATGTATTAAGTAGGCGGACGAGGTTCCTGGACAGTCAGACATATGAAGCGGATTACGGGTCCGGAACAGTCTCCGTGTATCGTCATCCTTTCATTATTCACGTTCTATCCCCGTACCTTCTCAAGATTATCCATCCATTAGGAGAAGAAAAACAAAATTTCGTCATCCAGTCATTACACGCAAAGCGGCCCATCCACATTTTTATTTGTCCAGTCTCACTTTGGGCTAGCGATAAAGAAAGATCGACTGGTCGGGCATGCTTATAGCTAAGGTCGTCAGTCCTCGCGTACAAACTTTTGCCACACGCGCGACTTATACTGCATAACGCGGGGCTTGGCGATGCAGAGGGAAAGGCGAGCGGCAGAAGCAGCGGTCGAGCCATCAAACTATGGCCAAAGCTGTGGGGCAACCGCGCGAACGCACCGGCACCGGCTGTTTCGACCAACTTTTATGATCGTTGAGCGCGCGCGGTGTGAGCTAGTATATATATATATAGACGGCTAGTTTACGAGACGTCCATAAGTCACTCGGAACCTCGTAAAGAATCCATTTTCCGCGGCAATAAAGTGTACGCTTTTCTTCGTTCTTAGTGAGCTGTGCGAATGGACGCGGTTTTCTCTATATACCTAATAACGTTGGCGCCTCTGGACTTGCGCCTCCTGTACTTTACTATATAGAGTTTCATTATATGTGTGCGAGATACAGCTTCTTAGACAATCAGTTTGATAAATAACGTTTTCTTTTTGTCTCCAATTATGAATGGATTGGTGTGAAATAAGAAATGCCCTATGTAACAATAGTATATAATTAATTAAACTTAATAGCGCGCAATCTTTGATCGTATTTACATCCCTCACCTCCAATAAAGTACACTTTTGTTAAGTTAATATATTAGGATACTTTTTCAATTGTCATACAATTATAATTGTATTATCAAATGGCACAACGTAAATTTTGGTATTACATAAAGAAAAATAAAGTTATGAATTATGATTACAAGTCAATACAAATCCAAGGATTATCATTCGTATTGATCGAAGGTTGAAAAAAAGAACACTGGTACGCGGGGCGATCGCAATAAAATTCGAGAAGTCGAGTGTCGGTAAGGCAGTTGCCGGATAAGCCCCGCTCTGAAATCCTCTTAACGGCGGAACTATTTGATAAACTATCGGATAGCAGGCTTGAAGCGGCTCTTTTTCTCCCTCTCTCTCTCACTCTCGAATTTTCCTGTGTTCAGCGATTTTCTTTCATTAGGATTTTTCTCTTCCGATTCCAACATCCGACAGTGCTAAAGGGGGCCGTCCGCCGTAGTAGTAGCCCGTGCCAAACGGAAGAAATATGGTTCGTGCGGTGAAGATAATTTTTCACGGTCGCAACGGGCGGGGAGACCCGACCGAGTTCGTAAATTGAAAACGATTGTCGCATTCAAAGTCTGTTATTGAGCCTGTCGATACGCAGTTCCTCTCTCCTTTTTACAGCTCTCTATACCATCATCATTCATCAATTCCGACGTTGATAAATTATTTCCATTCGAAAACGGGAATGGATAATTGGCGACTCCAAGTAGGTATATTATACGAAATAATTGAACGACGCGCCGAGTCAGAAGGCCATTAAAATTACTTTTTGTGTAATCAACTTGTTGGATGAAGAATGGATGGAGGCCAGCCCATTTGGTGTTTCAGAAATAAACTTGCTTTAATCGCTATGTAAAATTGTCCATTCATCTACACGATATTAAACTTTGATCACAAACGTTCGAAATGGTATATTGACTTTCCTATATCTGATGCTTTTTTATTTATTTATTTATTTATTTAATAAACTTCACGGGAGTAACCCCTTTATACAATATAAATCTTAATACTAATTACAAAAAATTTTATGTGGCAAGTTGAACAGAACACCCATACTATCAAATTTCTATTCTTCCTAATAATGAAACATTAATAATATTCCAACAACTTAAAGCTCATAACATTTTTAAATGAATATACTGAAGAATAGGTAGGTAAATTTTTAGTGTGATTTATGAACACTTTTTCCTTTTGGCATTAAAAACGTTCTTAAAATTGTTCAACGATCTGATGTCTGTATGTAATTTAACGTATATTACTTACTAGAATAATACATCGTGCATTCTATAATTATTTTAGAAAGTATCAGAGATTTTACGGTTCTTTGTGGTGCAAATGCTGAGTCAAAAAAAACATCCTTTTAACTAGAAGTATACGTATACGAAGTATAAGTCTGACCATACCCGGGTACTCTCTACTTCAAGCTATATAGACATTACGTAGATTTGAGCGTGTGTATAAACTTTTCTTATCGCGCAAAAAATATACATTTATATATATATATCAATTAGCTCGCTTTCGTCGCGCACTGTTAAAAATAAGCGACGGAAACATAATAGATAAGAAGATCACTTTTGTTAAACTTCTTAGTAATACCTGCGAAATCTCATAGCCCCCAATAAATTAAAAATATAATAACTATCAATTCTGATCTGCATTTTAAATTTAGCAAACTTTCGGTCGCCCCAACTTTAGAGCAAAGTCAAACGTACCCTTACACCATATACATATATTAAATGCGTAACCTTATATCTCTACATATCGCCGAGTGAAAATAAGGCACTTTGGTATATTGCCACTTTGCAAACGACGCGATACCCATATATAGGCTCTCTCTCTCACTAAAACGATCGAGCATCCAAACACGAGCTCGAACATCGTTCGGACGCATTGCGACACAGCAGCAACAGCAGCGAGCGCAAGGGAAAATATACAGTCGAACTCGCGCGAGTGCAGGGAAGTTCGGAAGCGCGCTGACGCGCTCCGCGGGACTCTATTAACTCGCTTATCTGTACGTACATAAATTTGGAGCGTGTCGAGTGGAGGAGGAGGAGGAGGAGGAAGAGAGCCAGAAGGCGCGGCATCAGCTCAAGTGGTTATATTGTGCCCATCCATTCACATGCACCTACATACATCGCTGCCGCCGCTGCTGCTGCTACTGGCAGACGACCACCGAGGTGCACACACTGCACACTCGAGAGTTAGCTTCTCGCGTTTCTCTCTCGCTCTCTCTCTATCTCTCTCTCTCTCTCTCTCTCTTGGGTGCAGCGCGCACGCCTCCATTACCTCTAACCTCCGCCGAGCACGACGACTACTGCTGCTGCTACTGCAACGACGCTGTGTAAACCCATCGCTTATGGAGTCGTTGCTTTTTCCCTGCACAGCTGTCCCCGACTTTTTCTCTATCTCTCTCTCTCTCTCTCGCTGTCTCTTTGCTCGCTATGCACGTGCAGCTTTTACACACACACACACATACATACTCCTTTACCGCTGATATCTCTTCTCTTCTTTTCCGAGGATGAATTTGGTCGAGTTTAGAGAAAGGGAATGGTTGAGGCTTTATCGAGCGTGAGTGCGCCTAATTGCACGAGAAATCAATTTATTGGACTGGAAACTCGACTATGGGACACGATAAAGACACGATGAATTCGGGCTGCGCATCCAGCTGGCGATCATCTTGTTCGTTTGAACTCAAATGAGTGAAGGTAATTTAAAAATTTATTTATCTTACGCGAATGGACGGTGGCGTATTTTATGGAAGAGGCTTGCTTTTATAGGGTTGGCTCTTGGTAAGCGATATTGTAATTAGTGAGTCGTGGGCATCGTTGAGAAGCTGTGGTAAGATCGTATTACACTTTTACGGTGTAAATTCCAATCTTTAGGAAAGTATTAATATATGGAACACTTTTCTTTTGTGAAAAAATGTTGCATCCACTGATGCAAGGATCTTATCGTCAAAAACTTAATCAATCTTTATTGAAAAAAGCAACGTAATATATAAATAGTAAAAATGATATCAACTTGTATGACTTTGGGTTTCTATAACTAATGCAAAAAAGTACTGGAAACATTCCCAATATCTATACTTTCTATAGAATGTCTGAGAACTATTCAAATGCAATAGCTAAATTTATGATGAAATTGCGCAACTTTTAAAGCTTAAACGCCCAATGTAAATAGGGAATTGACGATGTTTATGTCATTCAAATTTGAAAAGATGTAAAAAATGAATTCGCATATTTCAGGTTTACTATAGATATTCTACATAAGAAAGGACTGAGTAATATAGCGAAGTTGATAAAATATTCAAACAGAACAGAGAATTGCAATAACCTTGCAAAAATGGGCAGTTCTGATCGTTCAATATTTAAATGTACCGAACAAATGATATTCAGCTTCTCCTTGCCATAAATTCACTTTTTAAAATGTATGAGATTGAGCGTAAAAAGTACAAGTCCTTTAATGCATTTAAATACCTTCGTTATGAGGCAATGGATATTGTTGTAGTACAAATCAGCTATCGATTTAACTTCATTAAAAAGCGAAATAAGTATTTATCTGTTCACCAATATTTTCACATAAATAAATTGGTGGAAAAAGTACTCAGGTGATACAGAAACGAAAAAGAGAGGTTAAAATGAAATTGGTGAGTATGAATTATGTAATGTGAAAAATTGGGCTTCAACGAAGCGGCGGACGGTATCCTATTATTACGCGATCTTATCAAAGTGATTTTAAATTGCGTCATTTTCTCCTCTATGAAAAGCAATGTGGACATATAAGTGCGGAACTTTAAAATTTTTTTCTTACCGGTAATTCAAGCCGTAATAAATTTTAAAACTTTTGGCTTAGGTGCAAAAAATAATAAAATTATGCAAATGCATATTTTAGCTTTAATAAGCTTTTATAAATAAATTCTTCTAAAAGAAGAATATAATTAATCATAACATAAGTGGATATATAAGATTAATGACTTAATTGGTTATTAGATTTATGAAAAAGAGATGAAACACACCAGCGAAATGTAAATGAAAATAAAGAACAAATTAATATACGAAGATTACCAGTTAAAAATGAAAGTATAATAAGTTCCATAATAATATTTTTATATTTTTATATGCACATAGATTTTCATACTTTTTAGTACTCGATATGAGATTGACCCGTAGGCATTAAAGGGGCATAAGCATAAGCTTCCCATTGATGAGAATTAGTTATAAAAAGGGGCTCCGGAAGCTTTTCATCTACATCTTCTTTTTTTCATGCTTGCGAAACGATCGATTCGCTTTTTTCCATAAAATTCTTACCAGAAACTATACCTTTTTTAGTGCAAGTACTATGAGTTACAGAAAATTGATATTAAGTATATATACATAAACTTCCTGTATGTTTAATATAATAACGCAATATAGAAAATATTTTATGGAACTAACATCTTGTAGTCGAACCTTTTTTAAAAAAAGTTGCTTATACCATTATGAAAATACAATCTAAAAAGCTACTGTCAATATGAAAAAAGCAGACGTAATTTTTCATGTGGCCAAATCCGATAACTACTATTGTCATCAGAAGATAATGTAATATATGTCACTTAATGTTTCATGATTATAATATAAGAAATACAATTATTACAGAAATGGAGATTATATGATTTTTTTTTTGAACATAAAAAAATATCGATAGTAAAAAGTTTTTAGATTGTCAATTCAATTTAGAATGTTAAAATATATATTTATTGAAATGTTTTTCGTTACTTTGGTTCAAAAAGTTAAATAAATATATTTTCGAATAATTCTGTAAACGTATAATAATAATCATAATTTTTCAAAGGATGCCACAATATTCATTTGGTTACGAAGTATTCAAGCTATTCGAAGCATGAGCTCGTTAACAGTCAAGCCGAACAGATAATTTCAGGGATTCCACAGTACTGTTCTAATAGTGTTATCTTTGATCGTGAAGCGGCGTTGATCCTTCAAAGCACGATAATTAATCCTTTGAAGTGTGAATTTATTTTATCTTGCTTAGTGATTACGATTTTAATTAGACTTACTTTTTCAGAAGTTGCTCGTGGTAATAGAATTAAGAGTTTGAAAAATGTACGAAGATTAAACGAAGCATATTGTACACAAAATTAATAATGTGAAATGATATCTATAAGTGAATAAACGCACTTGGTCAGACGATATAAAAGTAAATCATAAAATATTTATATAATCATATCAATCTATTTCTCCGAAGCGTATCCACAATCCATAAATATGTTCAAGTTTCACATCGATGACAAATTAGCGCTTGTTCAGTTAACGAATCAAATATCGGTAACAGCTGTTGGAACATTTTCTCCAAACTCAAAACAGCCATTATAAGCTATTCAAAATTCGTCTCCTATCCCTCTCCCTATCCAACAGCAGCGAATTATTCGGTTAATCGGGTCAAGACGTGCGAGCGTTCGCTAATGAAGCTTCCCCTCCCCCTCTATCCTACCCTCGCCAACACCAATACTTTCGCAGCAGCAGCAGGCTGGTACCACCGCCACTGCCACTACCACGACGACACCGGCGCCATGAATTTCCATTATTACTACAGAGCCTCATAATCGTATCTTCGGGTGTGCGTCTACGGCATTCGGGGCTCTAGTCGTCCCCTTCTTCGTCGCGCGGAAAGCAGCAGCTCCTCCTTCGCGGTTGCTGATTATAGCACCGGTTGAAATGAATCAAACAGTCATTTCCGCGACAATAATTGTAGTCCCCCCTCTACACCCTACAACCCTGAACGTGCGATTCAGTCGGCTAACTTTCGATTGGAGCTAACCCGTGAAATCCATTTAGCTGCGACGAGGCGGAGTCGAGGGGGGACGTGGCTAACACATTGGTCGTTAACGTCAGGGCCAGAAATTTGAATGCGAGCCAATTGATAAGACTGGAGGTATTTTGAGAATAGCCCCACAGTGCGTGTAATTGATTGTGTAGACGCTCTGCCAACTGAGGTTCCGATTAAAAAGGCCTTCGCTTATGCGGACCGCTTAAGATGGTGTTTATGGACTTTTAATGAGCCGCTTCGCGTTTAGCGCCTATTTCGCGAATTATATGCCGAGTAGACGGTGCGATCTCTCATCTCGTCCTCTCGCGCACTTTTTTCCCCCGTGCAGCACGTCTACCTGATTTCCATTTTAAGTTGGTTTACAGGCAATCTTAATAAGTACTTCCACGTGGACTCGTTAGACGGATATAATGTTTGACTGCAGTCGCGTTGCTTTGTTCACTTTGAATATCTATGCGTTGAATAACTGATATATAATAATACGTAAGATTTACATCGCTCTTGATATAGAGATTTAATTAAAACTCCCCATATCTCCTCGATCCTCCACCAGTGAAAAGCGAGAAAATTTATGAGTATAAAGATAATGACAATATACCATTGCTGAAGTTTAAAGTGTTTGAAAACTGAGCACCATCACCAATAAGTGTAAAAATATGAAATTTTCGTCAACATATAGTTGGTCATTTTTTTCAGCCATGAAATTCACCAATCATGTTGACTGTTTATAGATATTTTAAATTTATATGCAATATATTATAAGAAATTTTCTTTATTTATATGCAATATTTCGGTGATCTGTTTAGCCGTTATTTTTCTAGCACTTTAGTTTCGTCGATTTGTATATCTATAGATTTTCATCTATGATCCCATAATACTTCTGTTTTTTCTCATTTTCCCCCAATATTATAAATACCTATTTCCATATTAGAATTATAGGTCGCACGCATGTACTAGAACCATTACATCATAACTCACTTTATAGGTACAGCTACCAAAAAAAAAATTTACATAGCAAGCGTAGCGAACTCTTCATAAACTGAACTCGAGGCTACTAGTCCGGTATTTTAATCAAATACAGTGAAAAGGATATACATCTGTTACTGTTATAAAATCATTTTTCGATACACGTTACGTAAAAATTTATATCGAAGGGGCGAAGAAATACTTGGGAATTTCAATGGCAAGTTGTTCGACACACTTGCAACAGCGGAGAAACGCCGTTGACGGGCTTTGCAGTGACACGTGTGACTTATGGATCGGAGGCTGCAATAGAAAGCGGATTATTTGAAGACAGAAAAGAAGCTGTAAAATTTTTAGCAGTTGCATAGACACACTTTACCAAAGCTTATATCGAAATGTGTATCTAAAAGTCAAAGGCTAGCAGGTGTAAGAAATGACAGGTTAAACTGCCGTACCCACTTTAACTCTGTACACAAATTAAATTAGAGATAGTTTTATATGGTAAACTGCAAAAGTTATAAAAATAACTAATTTTACCTCAAGGATCTCAAAAAATATTTCTTGATTTTTAAAATAAATAGTGACGGTATCATATGTCGTTAGGAAATCAGTCCTTAAAATAACTCCATGATCAAAACGACAGAATAAACAAAATCATCTCTGAAGATGTTAGAAACATCGTTAGAAGAATGTATAAGTAATATCCAGGATATGAAAATAAAAAATTTTCACCCATACTGATGAATCGAAAGCCAGTTTATATTAGGAAGACAGCCAATACAATAAGCGGGAAAATGTTATCAAAGTATTTTCGATTTGTCATCAATATAAATCATGATACCTATAATTGTACCACAGAAAGATATCTGAAGAATTTTTCTATTTTATTTGGCTCTTCTTAATGATAGATCTAATTCAAGATCAATAGATAAGTACCAAGCTTGATTCGGCCATTTTGTATGTCTTTTTTTTTTATTATTTAGCATTGATTAAAATTTAGCATTGGATGTGCCAATATCTCCAAAGCTCAGAAAACTAATTGCTTTTAGACAAATAATTACAAATTATTTTATTCTTATTAGATATAAATAAGTATAGATCAATATTGCGCTAATTTTATAAAGTGTCTACCCGTCACGATCATGAACTCACTGAGCAAATTGTAGAACTAATAAAATATCATAAAATTCAATTATTTTCGATTACATTAATTTAAACTCAGAAAAATAAAGGATACTCAAATGTTATAAAATCCGTACGTACAGTTATCCCTAATCCTTCAATTTGAAAAAGCACATATTGCGCCCTCTACTCACCCAGCTCACCAAGGCCGTATAAGAAATCGTCCCGACACTCCTAAGACTCGCTGCAATAAAGATCAATAAGAGAAAGCTGGGTGTAAGGCTGAAACACAGCCAAGTATTCTCAGCACGTGGCTCGGCGACGTCTCGAAATAAAAGGGCTGGGAGAGGGGGAACCGGCTTGCCGAGCAGGTGGAGCGCTGCTATAAGGACGAGAGAGAGAGAGAGAGGGAAGGACGACGAAGTGGAGAAGGTCAATATGCAATCAGGCGAAAGCGGCTGCAACATGACTCCGCACGCGCTCGTTTCGGCGATATCGTGCGGATTCTTTCTGCCGCCGTCGCCGCCGCGGAGCGTTCAAGGGGAGAGCTCTAACAAGTGGCTGCAATAGGCCGCATAACGATCGGGTTAGCCTTAGCAGCTGCGCAGCACAGGAAGTATAGCGATGCACGCGAGGCCCATGTGCCAATCGGACCGAAAGCCTTTTCAGTCGATAATGCCATGTGAATACATATATATATGCGATGCGAACTTGGGCTTTTTCTCTCTCATATTCTCCTATAGATGCGCGAGATTAACGCGAACTCGAGGTCTTTTTTTTTCGATTTTCAAGGAAATTACAAAGCTGTCTTTTCTTTATTATTATTATTTTTTCATTCGTCGCTCTGCAATAACGCATACGATTGCGATTAGACTTTATAACTTTGCAGCTGGTATTAAAAACCTGACAAATATAAATAAAAGGAGATATTGCGAGTTCGAATGTGTTGCGCTGGTATGTGACCTTTTTTTCATTTTGTGCTCGCGCACTTTAATGTTTTTTCAGGACTTTGTCGTACAACTTTTTCGTTGTGTTCTCGTGGAAACGTGACAAGAAAAATATTACTGAACAATCTCAATAAGTATTACACTACGCTTATATTCAACTTTATGTAAAAATATTTGCAGTTTTATTTTTTTTAAAAACTATTATTTCATACCACATTCTACGTCACGTCATCCGTATTATTGCTTTTAAAGTATATTTAGTATACAATATTATTCATTGTTAAAAAACAATATTTTATTAAGATTTTTTTTTCAAACGTATATACAGAAAAAGAACGTATTTTAAGCTCGTCTATTTTAAAAATGCTTTATAAAGACACGCTTTGAAATAAAAGTTTATTAAATTTATTCCATCATAACGTCGTCCACTGCAAATAAACACGACGCTACATTCATTACTTTTTTAATCTTTCTTTTAGTTTGCGCTAAAAGCAAGCATTTTCCATTTGATTTTTCTCTTACTTTTCTGAGTTATCAAGCAGGAAGCACATGTATCATATTTAGCCGTGAGCAATGAGCAATCACGTTTATCACGTCATATTGATATTTATATTGCAGGATTTCACGAAACTAGACTTTATTAGTTTCTCTGTTTACTCAGTTCAAAGAGCCTCGATTTCCTCAAAGTGGAATCCCGTGTTCGAGCTGCACAAAAATTATTTCAGCTTTACGTGAGCTTAATTTATCATAAGAATGTAAAATATATGTCTCTTTTCCAGGCATGATCTTGAATTTATCTTTGTCTCCTGATCCAAAATAATTCATCCTCGAGACAATTTAATTTTGAAATAAATGAGACCTCGGTCAGTTCATCCGATGTGATTTATGATATGGTGTAGCGATGTCATATCTTTGAGAAGATCTTTTTTGTTATTTGTATTTTAAAATTTTTTTTTATTATATCTTTTAAATTTTTTATACTAATTTTCTATGCTTATTCTGTAGTTTCTGAAATATTAGTTAATTTATCAACAAAGTTCTCGAACGATGGAAAATTAAACAAGGTTTATTAACATTGACAGCGTAACAGCGAGATTCTCGATACTTGTACCATTATGAATACAGAATAAAGGAACGATGACATATATTTTTTTCTCATGAACTTGTCAAGCGCACAGACCGTCTTGATTTGCTATTTTTAGCCGAGCGTTACAAAAAAGCTAGGAAGGGCATAGCAGAGTTGCCATTTAATTCTAAACGGAACAAAGCGAGCGCGCTAAAAGCTTTACCTCTTTTTGTCATGTATGTATCGTCGCCGCTCCCCTTGTTCCACTCTGTGTTTTTTCTCTAACTTTATAAGACTCGATGCTTCCGTGTCCCGCTCTCCTTTCTTCTCTTTCTTCCTTTCTCCACTCATTCTCCTTTTTTTTTGTTCCCAAAACCAGCACGAATTCTTTGATCTTCTCGTGGCCCTTTAAGCCTTCACTCCACCCCTCCCCTTTTTTCCTCTCTGCTTTCGGTGTTGAAAATAATCCCGCAACATGATCGCGGACACACGAGATACAAACTTATATAGGTTCGGTAGGAGAGCTTTCAGAAATTGGCCGCCCTCCGCAGGCTTTTCTCTTATACGTACAGGGTGTATACAACTTCTGAGTAAGCACAGAAGGCTCCAGCTGATATGCATACTTTACCGATTCGGTAGTGTAGTCGTGGTTTTACCGGCCACTTACCAACGAGTTTTGAAATTCAAATAGCCCGCGCACTTCGCTCTCTTAGTCTCGCGCGCCCCGTGTTGCAATACGCGCAAAATTTGCTATTCCGAGGAGCGACTCGAGACTCCGATCGAGTGATTGAATTAACGGATATATCACACTGGCGGTGAAAATTTCACGTGTAATAGAAGACTGCTGCTCGATTTTGTGTATCGAATAGATTTTCGAGCAAACATACCCACTTACACGAGGATGCAATTATGTGTATACTTACGATTGTGACTTTAATACTGGATATTACTATCATCACAAGGATAACTGAAATTTCTATTTCGTACAAAGTATACATCAAAGAAGGTATGATCAAAGGATTATTTCTACACTAATCCCTATTAGAATTCAAAGGTAAATCTACGATACTACCATTAGAAACGTTTAATTTTAAAAACAGCCCACTTATTTGAAGGAAAATGTTGATTAAAAAATCGAGCTAGTCCTTATGCTTTAAGTAGAATCAGTCGAGTATAGACAGACGCTTAAATTCAATTTAATTTTTTTTTTTCAATTTTTTCGTTATGTAAGGAGATCAAATTTTTTATAAATTTAATATTTTTTATGTTGTCAATGTCTTCATTTTATACTCAGCTCGTTGGTGTTTTTGTTTCAAAGACGCATTAAAAAAGTTTTTAGTTAAAAAAAAATAGTTTTAGTATAAAAAAGTACTAGTATAAAACAGTTTCAAAAAGTATAATAAAAGAAATCTACTTTAGTATGGGACATTATCTACTACAATGCAAACAATTTCTTCACTTTTAAAATCCAAACAATAGTATGAATGAATTATAAACCTTGAAATTTGGCACAGAATGTACAGAACATAATTTTGAAATTAAGTATAAAATATATACGAAACAAATAACACTGCCAAAAATCTTTTTTGTATACTCATCGTGAAAAACCGATTATCTACGTTACAAATTTCTTACGAAAACCGGAAAACAACCATTATTTCAATAACTAAAGTTGTTAGGACACGATTTTATGTATAACAGAATCATCGGTAAAATATCAAGACCTGTTACTTTTTATTTTCATGTGTGTATAATATTGAACATTTAAATAAGAGAAATATTTTATTATAGGAGAAAATAATTAGCTTCATAGTCTAGAACTAAATAATATCATATTAAATCAATAGTTTTAAATACATCGATAATTGGGCACTTTCCGATAGTCAGACATTTTTGCGATAATATTTATAATAAAAAAAATATAATATCGCTATCTTATCGAATAGAAAGAATATAAAAGCAAATAAAGCATTAATTTAGTAAATCTTAAAAGATTTAGTAAAATAAACAATACTTTTTAGTCATAAGATTATTTGTTGGCTTCATAAGCCTTAAAATTACTTATACGATATTGCTCCATCCAACTCCTTTTAAGATTATATTTCAGTATTTAGATTTAAAAATTCTCATAAATCATTTTTTGCATCCGAAAGATCTTATGACACAAATATATGATCATACATAATCACATAAGACCTTGCAATCCATTCAAAATTATTCCACTCTTGCATTTGTACAAGGTCTGCATATGTACGTTAATTTATGACTCTCGAGACAAAATCTATACATGGCAATACATGATTTATTTTTATTCGGGTGAATATTTAAATAGAGGGTATATAATTTTTACTATATCTTAAAACTATTAAAGTTAAAGTGTGCGAGAACTAAAGCAGTCTAGATAGCCAATTACTGGTGCACTGACCTATTGAAGTGATTAAAAGTAAATCCTTAGCATGCAATTTGAGTCTAAATAATTTTTACACGATTTCACTTAAATTTAACTCACTTTGATCATATAAAATACTATCTGTAACAAAACTCAACTCATCATTTAGAAAAAAATATCGTTTAAATAATCATACTATATATATATGTGATCACCTTTCTTATATTTCATGCCTGTAATCTCAATGGTACGTACTTCTTCATACTTTTTCCCAGAATCAATAATAACTTCATTACTGCACCTTTCAACAGTTGCTACTATTACGAATCAAATGTTAGCTGCTGCACATCTCGGTACATTGTTCCGACACAATCGTTAAGGTCTGGATGGCATTCTCGATTCAAACAGTAAAAAAAAAAAAAAAAATTGCCCCAATCACGCAACACTTCAATCAGCAATTTTCATCCGATGGAAAACTAAGAAAACGAGCGATAAACAGTAGGTATACTCCACGTCGGGCTAAAGTACATGGCATTCACGAATAACGAGCTCTCGAAACAAATTAAAATCTCTCGGGAGGGTAGGGGGGATACGAGAGCCGGTATAAGCCATTGCGGCGTGTACAGCGAATTGCTGCGCGCGGAAATGCGTGAAAGTGTCGCAGCGCTGAGCTGCAAGGGATGGAATTGAAAGACACACACACACACACACACACATATATATATATAGAGAGAGAGAGAGAGAGAGAGAACAGGTCTTTTCCCCTTGGTATATCATAGAGTGGACTAATCCCCATGCGAAACTAGAATACAGCCTGGAGCTGGTGCGTCATTGCCATTAGGGCTCGCCGACCGGAAAGAAATCGCGCGCTGCCGATCTTTTCACCATAGAGGCTCTCAAAGCCACCGGGGGGCCGATTACTATAATTACGTCCTACCCTTCTCCCATTCCTTTCTCCCGCTTCTTCTTCTTCTTCTTCCTCTTCTCCCTCATCTTCTCTTTTTTTCCAGCTGCCTGGCGGGAGAGAGAAGCTATTGAATGCAGCGACTCCACTTTCTCGCTACCTTTTTTGTTTTGGCGCTACGCCGTAGTCGTGAATTTTCGAGAGAGATTTCACCGAGGATCAGCACTTGTCGGTGTGCGCGATTCTTCGCGCGCCGAGGATCGTTAATGCTCCACGCGAGAGAGGGCTTTTGTTTTACGACGAAGTCGAGGGATCCCGAGAAGACTATAGAGAAGAGCATCTCGCCCAGAATTCGGGCCCTTCACAGCGATCAATTTGAGGGAAACTACGACGACGTAAGAGGGGATAGGGGGCGGGGGGTAGCTGCGAATACGTTGCGCTCCTCGATGATTTCTCGAGAGCGCCTAGTTAACGCGGAGAGATTGATCCTATATACTTTTGAGAATTTCATTTTGTTCGCGATGCTTCTCACCTTATCGCTTATAAAGTGAAGAATTGAGTAAAGTATCGTAGTGCGAGTACTTTCTGAGAAATATATATATGTTGCTTGAATAAAAGCCTCGTTTTTCGCAGTACATTGTAGTTTTTATAGATGAAGAAATATAAAAACTATTTTTATCGTTTTTCTGGCAACAAGCATTTTGTATATGCAATATATAAAAAAAAATATACACGAAAATGACTATTTATTCGATTAGTTGCACATAAATTAGTATTTATATCGAATTCCTACCTATACTTAATCCTTGCACGCAAGTTTGTTCTCGCGGTAATCAATTCATACCAATCTGATCTACAAATTCGATACTCGATTATTATATTCGACATGAACCTTACAATTATCGCCATCATCGTTATATTGTAGGCAATGCGCATTATCGTGATCTCTCCCCCACAAGCGAAATTCGGAGCTTAAAGCACGTAATCTCGACACGAGCCGTCTCCAAAAAAGCCTCACCATATAGCCGGTAATGCGCGGTGAATAATAACGAGCGGGATATAAGTATATTCGTACGTTACGAGGAGAATATATGCGTGCGCCGCGCCGGCGAGCTTTATTCTACCTCTCGAAGATATTGTCGCGGACGACGCGGTATCGCCTCCGTAAATCTGCTCTCTCTCTCTCTCTCTCTCTCTCTCTCTCTCTCTCTCTCTCTCTCTCGCAAACGCATACACGCATATACGATGTTAGTGTGTGTATATATACCAATATCCCGCGAACCCCTTGCCACATGAGGGCTAACGTATAGTCGGACGTACGCCGGCCATTTCTATTTCCGCTGTTTTTTTTTTTTTTTTGTTAGGGGAGAGAGAGAGAGACAAGGAGAAAAACGAGCCTGGCATACAGATGGAGCCTTTTATTTATGCCCTACTCTTTCAGCGATATCACCGAGGTCGTTATATGTGGACCGGTAATTTTCTTGGTTTGGTCTTTTTTCGTGCACCATTCGGCTGAGGGTTTTCTGAGAGGAAAGTGTTCGGCAAATTCGTATAGGAGTATACTTTGTTGGAACCTTTTCCCAAATACTGGAATATGATTTAGGATCTGGAATTAGTTAGAAAGGTAAAATATGACTTTTAGTTTAGTATTTAAAGAGTTTAGCGATTATCAGTAGTGATAAGATTACTTTGAACACTATTTTAGCATATTCACGTGTTATGAATGATAAGGCTTATTTTAATTTTTTTGATAATATTTTTAGAAATTCTAATAATGTCTACTTTACTAATAATAATTTTATTGATGATATTAGAAAAATTAATAGTTTCATTTTTCTACAGTAATAAATAAAAATAATGGTGTTATAATATAATTTATAAAAAGTAGCAGATAAACGTCTTTGTCGAAATCAAAACGTAATCAACCACCATCTTTTGAGAGCACGTATAGTATTGTTCAAGATCGCAAAGTCATTTCACGAGATACTAACTTATTTCAGAGTTATACAGACATTTATGCTTCATTTAAGAAACTTTATAAGGCTTTCCTTTATGTATCCGCTATTCATTTAAAACCAAAGCCACGAAATTATGAGCTAATTACCCATTATAATATTTAATTTAGTAATTTTGAAATCCCTTGTGTTCGCAATTTCGAAATTTTCATTTTTTCATTGTCATGACTGAAAATGTATTTGAAACTTGAAGACGATTAATAAAAATGTAGGAAAATAAAAGGTATTCTTTATTATAGCATTAACATTATAACATTATATTTATTATATATTATAATTACCTCCTAAAAATCTTTACAGGTCAAGACATTAGATTACATATATATATAGGATCTGCACCCATAAATTGAATTCATGGTAAATTATGGAAATTAATAAACTATAGTCTAACTTTGTCGCTCGTGAAAAATAGAAGCATTAATTTCAGTTTTATCACTTGAAGTTCTGTCCATCAAATCATGACTTAAAGTGCTGTTAAAAACTTTAGAATTCACTAAAATCGAATGGGAGTTGATACAAGTTAGTAGTTCAGTAGCTATTGCCACTTTCTAGACTTTGAAAATATCAATACTAAGTATTTACTCAAATTTATTGCATTTATGATATTTCAATAAATTACGTCTTTTTTTTTTAAGTACTATAAAAGTGCAATTTTTCATTTACTATTATTGTATTTTAATATATTATATGACTTTTTAATAACTAAGAGAAGAGGGCTTCGTACCTAACCCTCATTCAAATAACAAATGTATAAATTTTGTACCGGTTTTTTTCGTTTTTTATTGTTTAACGTCACTCTATTTATGCTTCCACTCGGTGCTAATTTGTACCATCATTTAGCATATGAAAAAACTTGCAATGCAATTATTTCCTTTTTATTTATTTACTAGTATATCTACATTAGTAAACATTATAGAAAATACTTGTAAATGTGTTGGTATATAATTAAAAACTGAAACTGAATTCTTGAATATTTTTTTTTATTTCACATTTTGGTAGTTTATGTTAAAAAAAAAAGCCCCATTTTTTCTTTGCTCATTTAAACGAAAATTCAATTGGATGAGGCAAATGATGAAGGACTGCCTTTTACTATGCAGGAAAAATTTAGAAAAACCCGGGTCAATTGTAACTTTAGGCTTGATGCGTGTAAGTAGAAACAGACGAATACAGAAAGACGCTGATTGTCAATTAATAATTTTACAGTTTTTTCATCCAGTATTAGGGAGGTCAAATATCATTTTAATTTGAATGCTCCTTCATGCTCCAAGCGATGATTTACATTTTGTACGTGTACTCTAAAGGCTTTATTTAGGTTTCGACCTTGTTGGAATTCTTTTTTCAAAAGTTGATCTATTGGAATGAATTTGTTCTTAATATCACGATTGTTTTTAAGTCAAAGATGTTGTAGGAAAATAGCAGTTTAATTAAATTCAATTTAATGCTTTTTAAGAGGAGCTTGTAAAGTTTATTCTATATCTCGTTGCTACTTGAAATGTATTACTATTTACTATTATTTACTTTTTAGGTTTAAAATATTAAATGAACTTAATAAATTGCATGTGGAATTTAAGTAGAAACAATTGCGCATAATAAAGCCGCTGTATTATTAACCTCGCAGTATATATGTCTTGCATTATTTAGTCTCCTGTGATTAAAATTTCATTATAGCAATAATAGACTGTTAAACTACTCCGAATATCATGTACTTCATTACTATTTTACGAATGATGTATTACTTATTAATTTTTAAACATTAAAACTACTTTTAAAATATATCTTTCCCATTGTTTAAGCGAGTAATAATGTTCACATTATTTATTTCTCATAGTAAAAGAAGTTATTAAGAATTTAAAATAGCAATAGTTTCAGTTTGAAATGGCATAAAATCAATATACAGTGAATTCCTACATGATGAAATGCAAATAGCTACTGTCGAAATGCACCTATAAATCAAAATTATCAACAGAAAAGTAAAATATGTCCCTCGATGTACCTCATAAACACGGAGAAAGGAACATTACCGCAATACGAACAAAAATCCCATCGGATCCTAATCTAGAATAACAGAATGAGATGTGCAGGGGCAAAGAAAAACAAAGCCCAATACAGGATCAATATGTTTTGTGTAGTATAACAAATGGGTATGGGTATATATATACACGTATTGCTCAGTCGAACGAGAATGCGATTGTGTGCCCGTTGACGAGTCGTAGAAAATGTATCGCGGAGGCACATATGTGTCGGGCTGTTGCGGCGATAACGCCGCACCAACTGAATGGTCGTCACTGCGCCTACGAGCCTCTATACATTTTTAAATAGAACGCCGCCGCCGTCGCGCGCGCACGCCGACTATTGAAGTCTCGCGGGCCGTTATTTATAGTTTGACGTATCGAACTATAATGGTAAAAAGGTCAAAGCTTAGCGCGGCGGGGAACGAGTGTCCCGCGGGAAGGAAGGAGAGTGGACGAAGAAACGGGGACTGTGCCATTTTTCGCCTTATGAGAGCTTGCGCGTCCGAGTTTTTTTAGCGCTAAGAACCACTCGATTTTTTAAATCCGTTGTCGTCTTTAATTCAACGTTTTCCTCGTTCTATTTCGGTTTAACACATTTGTCGACTGTTACATATTTATGCATTTTCAAGGTAGATATAGTTCAAAGAGCATGAAAAAATTAGGTTGGATATAACTACTTTAATTATGATCAATTAAAATAACAGTGCTCATGTTATAAACATCAACGAGAATCAGAATTTGTAAAAGAGCACGGGCCGTTCATGCTTTAATAGGCACGAAACGCATGTGAAATTTTATACACAATCCTGTCCTTCAATATTCACTTAATTTTGGATTATGTGAAATTACTCTCTAAATTTTTTTCAGTGAAATTTCATTAATAATAGTGTATATACACTATTTGATCAAGTGATAAGTCGGTCACTGTAAAATAGTGAAAAGTCACTAAAAAAGATAGTGAAAATATTTCACTAATAGATTTAGTTGATATATACACTAAAAAACTAGTGCATTTTCACTGTAAGCTTACTAGTGAAATTATCACTGTAAACTTACTAGTGGAATTAATCTCTTTTGAAATCAACCTCAATTCGAACTGAAAAAAATTCAAAAAATGTAGATAAAACCTAAAAAATATTTAGAAAATCATTTAAAATAAAATAAAGTGATAAATATTTAAATATATAAATATATTATTTGTTCTGTATTTTTACATTACTTATGCTCACATGAAGTGAGGCTACTAATGATCCAGATTTTGGATTAACATTGTAAATATAATGATCTATAAAATTGAAGAAATTTAATAGCACTTCAGGGTACTTTAAATTTAGGCAGAAATATAACTTAAAAAGCAAATCGAAAACTGTTACTATCACGGTCTTATCATATCTGTGTAGCGTCCATCCATCAGCTTGTATAAAATAATATTGTTTTTGTCCATTCTGACAAATGATGTATGGTTGAATGCTGGTCTTACTATTTTTCCTTTTGCTCTCAGCAAATTGGGCAATATCTGAACCTTCCTGTAAATACAATAATTTTATTTTAATATAAGATCACAGACCCATTGACTCGCTGATGTTAATGTATACATATGGTTTGCAAATTCTGTAGAGCCCTTTTGCATTCTATTTT
>UELV01083968.1:0-20319 GCA_900490015.1 Megastigmus stigmatizans | reverse complement strand
TCTACACACACACACACACACACACACACACACACACACACATATATATATATATATATATTTATGCACAATTCCACCACTGAAAGAGAAAAATCTGTATTCTGCGCCTCCAAATCGCGCATTGACGTACTCCTCCGTAAGTAGCGACTGAGTTTGATTAAAAAGCTCGATAATCTTTTTTTCCGAGAACCCCCGCGTGAAATAAGAGCAGTGGTTCCTCCCTCCGACCACATCTACTAATCTCCATCTGGTATGAGGGAAGCGCTATTTCGGTTATTCGGAGATGCGCGCGTGTTTGTCACTTTAGCGCGAGATTAATAAAGTGCGCGGGCACGGTTCTCAAAAATTCTTTGACAAATCATCGCAACAAAGCCGCAAGGTTAAGAGAAAGAGATGAAAAGCTAAGGGTCTCGCGTGCACGTGTACACAGGATAGAGAGACAAAAGAGAGGAAAATATAAAATTAAATAATGGCGGCGCTGAGCAAGTGGAAAAGGAGCGGCTCGCTCTCTTTGTTCGCGGCCGTTTTCGCGGGATTTGGTGACTCACCTTTGACGGAGGAAAAGTCAGTCTCTCTCTCTCTCTCTCTATATATATACATATATCTCTGACTCTTTTTCTCTCTGCTTCGACGACGACAACGACGACGACGTTGACAGAAGGGATCAACAGCAGCGATAGAGGAGGAATCGGGAATCGAGTGCGCAGCGCTTAAAGAGAGAAAAAAGGAGATGCTCGCGTGGTATATGGTAGTAGGACAATAAGAAAGAAACGAAGCATAGCCGCAGGGCAATAATGTGACATCACAAGCTCGATGTGCAATAAATATATATTCGTGTGCGGGCATATACAACTCGTGTATCGAATGGACCAAAAAGAACTGGTATATCCACACCGAGCTTAGAGAGAGAGAGAGAGAGAGAGAGAGGATTCGACTCGGCTGTCAGTCGCTCGAGATATGCGCCGAGACTCCCGACTCATTGCCTAATTCGTCCATTTTTTGCCTTTTCATCTAATTTTCTATATTTTTTTTCCTTCCTTGCAAATTTGATGAGCATTTCGAAGCTCTTTATTTTTGCTTTTGCTGATTTAGATATTTTTTTCTAGACTATAAACATAAAATGTGTAGTGTTCGTTCCAAATGAGATTGATGTTAAACATATCAATGTGTTGCAGAATAAGTGTCAAAAACCACGATATTCAAGTCTAAACTATTCATTAACTGATTACATTTCTTGCGTCGACGTATGGATTTTATGACGCTTGAAACATGGCATGAGTTTATCGACTCTTTAAACTCCAACATATGATTTTTAAATTAACTTTATTACAGAATATAGATTCATAGTATTTTAATGACCACGGTTAATTGGCTTTCGAAAGCTTTTAAACGCAGCTGAAATCTATAGTATTAGCATAACTAGATTTACTCTAGGTAATGTCGTTATACGTCAGATTTCAGTTTTCCCATTTTAATGGTGAATATTCAGAGACTGCATGAATCCTATCCGTGTCTTGACGCAAAATCTGGTCAATCCAATCCGATAAAATAATTATGAATATCTAGTAGTGAGCGTATATAATGCACAGAATTTTGATATTCACTTTACAGATAAATTTTTTGACAACTGCAGTTAGCAGATCTGTTCATACTAGTACATTAATTAATGATTGCATATAATAACGAATCGATCAAGCTCTTTGGAAAAATCAGTTGTCAAAACACCAGGGCAAAGTTAGCTCGCCCAACGATCTTGAAAGAAAAAAAAAACACGTTGGTCGTGAGATGTCCGTTGCTGGTTGAAATACGAAGTTGCTGCTAAAGTCCCATCCATCCTCGAGAGGAGCTGGACATCCTGGCATTCCCATGTTTGCATAAGCATCGGACACTAAAGTTCGTAGAAATTAATGTCCAATGGCTGCATCATCCAAACATTGCTCTCCAGAGAGAGATAGAGAGAGAGAGAGAGAGAGAGAGAGAGAGAGAGAGGATCGCACGCACATACGCGTCTTTATGCAGATTTAATACTGAATAAATATGCTCTAATGTATTCGCCGAGAGCGAGAGATGAAGAAAAGATTTATAGGAGCGCGCGCGAGTGGAGCTGTTGCAAGAAAACGGCCCGAAGGCGTAGACGGTTTAGATTTTCGCGAGAATAGGGTGAGCAGCGGCAGCGGCCATTGTGTCATCGTGCAGCAGCAGCGGCAGCAGTAACAGCAGCGGCAGCAGCTAAAAAAGAGATACAAAAAGAGGAAGCGACAAAAAACTCGTAGGACCTGCACACACCTCGTGCACTATATATACGCATGCCCTGGAGGTTCTCCTCCCATAGACAGATGACAAACATCCCATGCAGAAAACGGCGTGTGACGGGGAAGATGCTGCTGCTGCTGCCGCTGCAGAAGAAGAAGAAGAGTAAGAAGCTCCCCAGCAACGATGGACTCGTTAAGCGAGACCTGTCTCTGTCTCCGTCTGCAGCAGCAGCAGCAGCAGCAGCAGCAGCAGCTCAGTCGCGCACGCGCTCTCCGTTACTTCCTAACGCCCGGACTTCTCTCTCTCTCTCTCTCTCTCTCTCTCTCTCTCTCTCTCGCTCTTTCTCTCGACGAGTGTGCGCGAGTGGCTTTTTAAGCTCGCATTATATTCGCACTGCACGAGCATGAGTGAGAGAGAGAGAGAGCAGCTCTGCCTAGACTCGTTAAAAACGGCCGTACGCGGCTATTACCCCTTATACACAGACACATCGAGGTGTGCGCATGGTGTTCTCGCTCGCGAGTGAGAGAGAGAGAGAGAGAGAGAGAATGAGAGGGAGAGAGTGAGCGCAGGCTCTTTCATCTTGGGCGTGCTCCAAGCAACGTAAATAATCGTGGCCACAACGACCGGTGGAATTTCATTATGAGATTAGGATGTGGCCTCTTGGAATTGCAGAGTCTGAGACGGGGATTCAAACGGCTTCGAGCTGTGCGCGCACAGACCGTGAACGACGTCTACCTTCATGTGTGCAATGTGCGTGCGCGCGCGCGTGTGTGTGTATGTGTGCTGGTGTATACAATAAAAAGCGACATGAAAACGAGTTATTGTGTGTAATCTTATTATCTGGGGCTGCCTGTGACGTAGGCTAGGCTCTACACAGCCACCTGCAGAATTTCTGAGGTTCTTTTTTGCCTACGAACGACCAAACAATCGCGGCTCGATATCGTTTTCTGAATAGATTCGCTGCATCTTTTGTCCGTATGTACGGTCATTGTTAATCGCGCCCGTTGTTGATTGTGTACTAGCTAGATTTCCTCTGTAGTCGTAGTGTAAGATGGGGACGAATTTGAGCGAGAGGAAAAACCCTTATGAAAAGAGATATGTTAAAATAATATACTTTTCGAATGTTCCTTGAACATAATCTTGAATGTATTTACGGCAAAAATACAAACGCATAACTTGAGTAAACTTGTTTCAACATTGTAAAAGAGAATAAGAAAACAAGATTAAATAGAAATTGTCTTTATCGTCTACTTAGGGGCACAGGAATTGACATCCTTACCCTACTTTCATCCATAAAAAGAGACTGTATATGGTCACTGATAAAAAGCAAATTCCCGCTATGAATTTTGACCATTATCCTCCAAAAGATATCTTCTTAACCGCTATAACCTTACCATTACCATATAAGCCGTTAACGTGGACAGACGACACACCAGTTTTTCCGAAAGCTATCAATCTGACAAGTCACTAACGAATTGCACCGGAGCTCACACACAGCATTAACCGTTAAGCTAGAAATGTAAGATTCTTCCAAGATTCCCGAAGCAGCAATTCAACTGCAACTTTCGATAACTTATCCCCAACAACAAGTTGCACATAAAAAGCCGTATCGTATATATACGTATAGTCCAGACGCGATCCAGCCAGGCAATTTACATACTTAAACTTTTCTGGATCGACAAATATTTGAGACTGAAAAAAAAGGGCGAGGCAGAGAGCACAGAGAAAATTGCAATTTAAAAGACACGTCGGTGTGTACAGACGGTAGTCTTCGTCACCGCGGCGGCATAACAAATAATAAAAACATTAGCATAACGAAATGCGGGGCTTTACGCCCAAAGCTTGGAGGTACACAAGGACTTTTCTGCGCGCCCACGTGAAAAGGAAAATTGAAAAATTGAGCTCCGGAGCGGGAAAAAAACCGAAGAATAATCCAAGAAGGTACAGACGCATCGACACACGCTCGTTATATGCCGGGAGAGAGAATCCACCTGAGAATCTCCAAGCGCACATTATCGTTTCGATGCGATATTCATATAGACTGAGCGAGAAAGATCCAGAAAGAAGCAAAAGACGTGTGCGTGTACGAGGAAGATGAAGAAGAAGGAGAACAGTTGCGTGTGGATCCCTTTCTGGAAAATGCGCATTTTCAATCTAAGCCATTCCTCTTTCTCTCTCTCTCTCTCGCGCGCATGTATTAACATACAATTCAGCCGCCGCAATGGCAACGCAGCCAACTTATCGATACGCAAAACTGACCGATTATTGATAGGCTCGTTGCATCAATAATTCCCGTGTGTAGCTCCGACTCTGATAAGACCACCAACTGCTGCTGCTGTTTGGATTGAAAAATACTCGTCGCAAAAAACACACGAGAGAGACTCGACAGAGGCGGCAGCGGCAGCAGCACTCGGTCGATCGTTAATTTTTCGTCTATTTTTACGCGCGCCTCCATATTACCTGGAGGAGAACACAGGCCTCGAGTTAGTGGTAGTAGTAGTGCAGCGGGGTATTTGCATGCGGGCATCCGACGCACGTTTGCCGAATGACTAATGTGATAAATTGGACCCGGCGATTCTTAATTGTAGCCCCGATGAGCCGCGCGTTTTTTTTTGTTCATTGTTGTTTTGCCTTCCTTCCTTTTTTTCTCTCTCTTTCTCTATATCTACGTGCGAAGGAACCGACGCGTCACCAATACAAAATACGAGAATGAGTATATAGTGGATCTGTTTTTGTGCAGGGGAAAAATAGAGAAGTGAGCGACGAGAGTTCGAACTGCAAGGCGAGAAAATAATTCTCTGGAAAATACCTGCCTCAATAGTATAGTAGAGTCTATATGCATATATGTTCCAGCTATAATTTCGTTTGGAGATGTTTTTAATATATTATTTATGTTTTCTTCGCTGTTTTATAACGTGTGTGCATGTGTGTGCATCTGTTAATTTATTTCTTAATGATTTAACGCTTTATTTTGCAATGTACTTATCATTTCTACGTGCAGTCGGGTGTCATCGATTTATATAAATAAAGTTTGTCAGCTCAATTGCTATGCAATTTCGAGTGTACCTTTTTTTCCATTAAACTTATAGCTCTTCCTGATTTTAGCAGGCCTTTGAAGACTCAATTTCCGTCAAGTACATTATACGTTACTTATACGAAGCTATAAAAGAGCAAAAATAAACTAAACATTTCCTGCACTAAAGTTTCGTTTTTAATTTTAAATCAATTCCTCGTTCAAATGATTTTAAATGGACAATAAAAAGATATAATAAATTTGCAAAAATTGGTGGAGTTGAGCCTTTTTTTTTACCGATTTAAGCAAGAGTATGCACCAACTGCAAGTCTTGGTCACAATTACATTTGCAAAACGCGCGAACTATCGAGCAACGAAATCTGTCCTCATACATCAACCGGCAACACGAGAAGCGAGAGCTGCAACAGGAAATTCCAAGAACCATATACACACGAGGTATATAGCAATCAACCACAATCTTTTCTTTTTCTCAAGTACAAATTTTTTGGACGAGTTGCTTTCGCTGTATCGATAGCGCTCGAGCTCGTCTCTCGACATATATATATATTGTGGGTCAAGGTTCGTACGTATCGAGTCTCTCTCTCTCTCGTCCGATAGGCGTTTCTCCGAATCCACTTTGCAAGCGTTGAATTAGGAAGAGCCATCGACTATACTGCGCTGTGTACCCTCTCTCTCTCTCTCACTCACTCACTCGTAATCGCTTTATATTAGCTATACTTCAGCAGCACGGAGAACGTGATAAATTGTGCCGAAAGTCCAGGCGACATGGTAGTCTGCAGAGGAAAGAAAAAAAAAACGGGTGGGGGACGAGCGAGAGACTAGTTTACTTGTGCTCGCGTCATCGAAAAATGCGTCGCATTAATATTGGCAGTGTATATGGCGACTGGTGATGAATGTCGCTTGGAGAGAAATATACACGTATGCGCAGCTTGAAAAATCTGGTTGCATCGTTGCCGCCGCTGTGTGCGTAATTGCGTCGCTAACTGTATATACGTGTTTTCGGCGATAAGCAGAGGTGAAATCGCCTCTGCATTAATTCCGTCCGAAATTAAGAGATAACACTGCCGCGCAGCAACACGCTGAGAATCATTGTGAAGAAAACCACTATACAATTGTCGCGTACATTTTCTATTATTAATATACTATACCTCAAACTCTTAAGGTCAAATAATTATATACCCTACAAATAAAACACCTGTGACGAATATGAAACCTCATTGTTCGTCTGCAGCAAATATTCAAAGCTTTGTTTACGAAAAAGCAAAGACAGAAAAAGCAAAGATCCCCAAAACTTGCCATGTCTGTAATTTCAGTGCCTATACTCGTCTCGCATGATATAAATGTTTTTGTCGCGTGTAGAGCTGAAACTCAACACGTAGTTGTTTTTGCGCTCATCGATAAGAACAATGTGCGCGTACACACACACACACACGTGCGCTGGTATTTTATTTTTGTAAATTAGATGCTCGGTCAAATGATATTCGAGCGAGCGACCGAATCGACGACGAAAATAGCAGTCAAGATAAGACAGAGCTTATATATGAGTCGTGAAGCGAATGGGTAGTTTCTGGCAGTTTTCGATTCTTTTGTTACGCAACTGCGACGGCGATGATTAAAGAATTTGACGATTACATGCAGGAGGACACACAGTCGGTGTTTTTCATCGCTTTAACATGGACGATTAGGCATTTTTAAATGATAACGGTGGATTTTTGACTTCTCTTAATTAACTATGATTTAATATCGAATGGAGAAAAAGCAATGGCCGTCGCTGTTACCAAATCGTTAATCGTTAACGAGTTACTTCGTATATCTGTCACTTAACTCATTAAATTTAAAGAATAATCACACATGAGAAAGTTAATTTTTAGGCTACCAAAAATTGTGGCAATATATATTATAATATATTTTTAAGCAATCGCCATTGCGGTCAGCAGCTTTTTAATTCTTGCCCAAAAGCTAATTTGAAGCAGCTTATTACACCTCGTACTTTCAAAGGAAACTTTTTTATATCTTAATGATTCCGCGTCGGCATATACTAAGATTTACTCGATTACATCAATATCGCATACTGTTACGAGATTGAAATATTACAAGTTTGTATATATTTCCTCACAGCAGCACACATTCACCTCTCAAAATTAGTGTCGCATAAATATGCAATATAATTAAAATAACCGAGAGAGTAAAAGTTCCATCTCTATTCGAACGTCACTGCACTGCGCACGAGCATCGGCTATGAGAATCTAATAACCTTCAAGCCTCTCTTGGCCAACAGAAAAGAAGTACAGGTCTCTGAAAAGGTCGTAAATATTATCCTGCAAGTGAGGCATAAGCGTGAGTTCATAATAGTCTCTCTCCTCTCTTTCTGCACTCGCCGAGAAGAGAGTTTAGAACGGGATTTTCAGTCAGCTGATCGGTCGCAGAGAAAAGAGTGTGTCTGATGTTTGCAGCGCCGTCGTCATTCACACTTGAGCAGCGACGACGCACACACAAACACACACACACACACATAGTCCCGAAGGCGCGAATTTCGCAAGCGACCGCCGCGGCCGTTGCCTGCCGCACGAGGCATGGCAGCGCACACCTTCGACACGTTCGACACGGAAAATCCGAATACATTAACGAATGGTCTTTGATTACAACAACTGGTGAGACAAAAAATGCCGCGAATTATTCAAGGAATCGTTATTTCATAACTGTGCAACTTCCACCATCGGATACATGTAAACTCCCTGGTATTTGAGTTTTATGATAGAATCAGGACTTAATAACTTTCTTATAGTGTTAAAAAGAACAAGATATTTTAGGTTAGGTTTCGACAGTACACCTGATGATTAATTTTTACCAAGAGATGGTCATTTAGCTAATCGTTAGTAACGTAATATTGTAAAAAAGTTCGTTGGAAAAATCCAATTGTATTAGTTGGAACATATGGTTATATCTCAATAAACATATTTTAATTATATATCAGACTTATAACCTAATTCTTCGTATTTGAATTATTATAATGTTGTTATTCTATCATGGTTAAAACCATGAATTAACATACGTTAAAATATATCAACAAACACAAGATAAATTAATCAACAATATATTTGGGTAAGGAGAAATACTCATTTGAACTATTTTTTCTGAATCAAATTCATTATTATACTTTGTTCAATATTCTTTGATAAAATTTTTCTCGGTAACAAACTTACGTTAATTACTCATTTTTTTAATCAACTAAAATTCAACGATTGATCTAACGAACCTTTTGTCATACTACAACTCCCTGCATTCGTCAAACGAAACAGAAATCGAGCGACCTAATTCTAGCTTTGTCCCGAGCCCAGGCCAGAAGTATAATATTCCAGGGTCCACTCGTCAAAAGGTCGACTGACAAGTGCAGCACGTCGCCGCCATCTACTTGGAATAACACCCAACACACCACGCATAGAGTTTGGAATTCCCGTATAGCAGACGTGACTCGAGGTTACCACGATTGTTAATTTCGGCCCGAAGCCATGGGTGACGCGTCCCGCTACCGCTATAATACTTCTCTCATATACCTTTACCCATTTTTCCTCGCCTTCCCCATCACCGTTATCACCGTTAACGCCCAAAGACAAGAAAAAGGCCGATCTCTCTCGACTCCTCTCTCTCTCTCTCTCTCTTTCTCTCTCGCTCCTTCACTCGAACCGAATTAAGTCGGCCTATCTACCTATATAAGCAGTCCTGTTTGCCGATGGAATTAAATTCGCGGAGAGCGAGCGTTGCTAGGTTACCTCTCCTCCTCCCGCAGGCGGAAAGCGAGCTCGGGATGTATAATATACAGAGGCCTCAGAAGAAAACGAAGGAGAGACGACCAAGAAGGCAGCGATCACCAAGCATTTCTCTCTCTCTCTCTCTCTCTCTCTCGCTCTTTCTCGTAAAGCTACACGTGTGTGCGTGCGTGTGTATGTGTGTGCGCTGCAGGCCGATGCGTAAGCTTGTGTAACGCGTAATCATTTCCACGGCCTTCCAGCGCTCGGGACTTTCTAAACAAAACTACATAACTGTCGTTGCTCGAGAGCTCACTTGTTCTTTGTGTGTGTGAGTGTGTGTGTGAGTGTAGTGTAACGGCGACCTGCAGTGCGGCTTAGCTTAGTTCTCGGTGCGGCGCGATGTAACGATTATTATGTCTCGCGCGTTACATCCTAGTTTACCGCACACTCAAACGGAATGTAATAGGCTGTCGATGTCGTGGCTCTATATATAGGTATATATATGGCAAACTAAGTGGCGCTGCTGCAGCGCTCGCGATATCTCTCCAATGGGAGGGGGTAGAAGATTTCTCTCTCTCTCTCTCTTTCTCACACACACACACTCGCCTGGTGATTTCCTACACTCATTATCGAAATTATACCGCACTTATGTTAAATAGTATCTTGCATTATTTCAAATACTTAAGAAACATTTTTTCTCTCGCGTTCGCACATTTTTTTCCCTTGCCTTTTCTCGACACAGCTTCGACATTTATATATGTATCAGAAATTGCACTGCACGCGCACTGCACGAGAGCCACGAATTTCGTATGAAAATTAAGTGAATCGAATTTGCTGGAGCTTTTGTTCGACTCTCGGAGACTTTTTTCTTGGAATTTTTTAAACATGCAATCGGAATGGAATATCAATGAATCTGAAAAGTTGAGAGGCCATGTTTGGAGTGGATTCTACGAGGAATAAGGTTAAAAAATATTTACAATTTATTGTACTATTTCAGATACAGATAATCAATCTTTACAATCTAAATCAATTTTAAAAACAATCAAGATTTCTTTTATATTTTTACTTTATGTGCAAAAGGGGCATTGTAATATCGTGAAAAAGACTAATCTTTTACAAACTTTAGCTGTGTTTATCGTTGCGTTAAAGCTAAGTTTCGCTCCTTTGGATTTAGAGAGAATAGGTATCGTCCGTAGTAATCCCGGGATTTGGAATTGAAGAGCGTAGTGTACCTTAAAACAAGATACATCCAAATCCGCTAAACTACACACCGTACTTATTCCTTTTCACCTCGCGCAGAGACAAACCCGCGCAAAAACTAGAGCCACTCGCGTACAGAAAAGGAAAAAAAAGAACCCAAGCAGCGATATAAATTCAATTGGCATAATCGCTTCGGTGACTAGAACGAAACTAAGACGGGGAAAAAACCCCGACTAATCTCGGAAATTAATTAGCGCTTAATCGAATTCCGTGCGCACTATATATGCACACACGTCCATGATCAGCGTGCGAACGTGTGTGTGCGGCGTACAAAGGGGAGTACACATATACATAGATATATAGGCTGGTCAGAGAGCGAGAGAGGTCTGCACGCGGGACGATTTGTTTTAAGAATCGCAAGCTCGGAGCTGTGCGATTGTATACGTGTGTGCGTGTGTATACATGCGTGGGCCACCTTGTGCGGACGCATAACCAAGGGACAAATGGCTTGTGTCATCGAGATGAGCCGTGTATACGGGACGACGCATAACACACAGCCCAGGGCCGAAATTGAACTAGCCGTACACACACACACTCACTCTCGTGCAGGCAGATGCGGCGATGCCGTTATATGCCGAGGACAATATTATGCGTGCAGAGAGAGAGAGAGAGAGAGAGAGAGAGAGAGAGAGAGAGAGAGGACTAACGACGTCAATGAACGTTCCCGTCTTCCCTCTCGCACGTCGCTTTCAATTCAATACGTCAATCCACGCCACTGCTGCCTCCGTCACTTATCACTCCCAAAAGCTATACCAGCTCTCCTCGTCTGTTTTTTTTGTTCTTTCTCTCAACATCACCCGTGTGTGCCCCCAAGTGTGATTGGGCAAAACTTAATGGCTGAGGAATTCGCTCTTGGTTTCTGCTGTGTTCTCTCCCCGCGTTCATATATATATATTTATGTACGTGCGACGACAACAGAAAGTCAGGAGAGCGCGGCGGCGGCAGCGGCGGCGGTGGCGGGCCGAGCTTCGCCTCGCTTTATCTTTGTAATTTATCTGGAAGCGCGCGAGCGAGCGATGATGTTGTATAATGTGTCGAAACACTGAATCATTAAAGACAATCGCATTATAGGTCCGCATTGTTGACGAACTAAATGGGGGAGAGAGGGATTTGTCCGCAGCTGTGCAGTGTGTGTATATACGTTTTGGTAACTCGTTCCTTTGGTATAATATGGCCTATGCTGTTGTTGTGTGTGGAGTTGCTGCGACTATGTTACATAATTGGACGTGACTGTGATGTTTTTCGCTTTTGCTTTCGCGAGCGCGCGTCTCTCTGTAGTAATTTTTCTAGCCCAAGAGATCGACTGCAGAGGCGCATATGCGAGCTCTGCTGCTCTTTGTGAGACGCGACCTTTTTTTCTCCTGACGAGCGACTCTCCAGGACTCGGACCGACATGCTTACTGATGTGTATACAGGTGTAAACGAGGATGTATAAACCTACGATGTTGTAGGCGCTTTACTCGTTGATGGTATCGATACGTTATTCGTGCAGTACAAGTTTTAAGCTAAACTAGTTTTTCCTTTGTTAATTTATAAATAGCTCCTAGTATGCCTAATGAGTAGTCTATAAACTATGGCAGAGGGCGCTGACTAATTACATATATACACAATACGACCTTATGCGTTTTGTTTGTGTGAAGCATGACATAAATTTAAAAAATTTTGACTTCCCTACGGAACGAATAAGTTGCAAAAAAAGTTGAATATCAGTGGCTTTACTTGCCGCCTTTTTGTACTCTACTGTTTCTACTCCCAGGTATGAAGCATACGGTACAAGAAACTCACCCTTATTTTAAAACATTGCCCGTCAATTAAGGTGGTTAATTTTTATTTTATACATTTAATCGGTTTAAGAAATTCTGAAATACAGAACAAGTTTGACACGTCTACCTTGCCATAATAATGTTTGGAGATGTTGAGTTTAACTTTTTGAAAAATATATAACGGCTTAAAATTTTGTCAACGAAAAAAAAATTTAAAGAATTTCATTCCCAATTGTCCATTTGGTCCGTCAGATGTGAAACCTTTGCTTAGAAACTATTTTAACGAATTTTAACTTTAACGTATTTTTTCTTTTCTTTGGACTCTACAAAATATAAGAATAGCTTTTAATTATATTTATAGCCAGCTGTAAAAATAGAGAGCTCAAAATTCAGGGTATTTCTTATTTCATATTGGACTGTAAGTTAAAATTTAAATAAACACAATTTTTTATTTTCATAAAAAATAATGATTTATTATTTTCTTATTAAAAAAAATCGTTTTAACTTTTAGATAGATAAAACCTTGTTCAAATTAAGATTATTTTTTAATATAAGTCGTAAAATTTACTTATCTTCAATAAAATTATTAACTGTATTTAACACACTGAATTTCATCCGATATACTTAAAAGCTTAAGAAGTTCTAAACTTCTCAATAAACTTTATAAAACTTTAATCCTTTCTTGTACATTTTCTTTTTTTTTCCCTAAAATGGGAGTTTTAACTATATATTATCATCGTGCATATTAGCAGAAATTACAGGTTAGTATTACAAGTATCAGACAAAAATCTGAATTTTGAATTGAAGTGGACAATTAATTGCGAGAAAGAAGAAATTCCCTCGTATGTTGACGATGTCAGTCCCCCGTCTCGTAATTAGGTTATCGAATGCACAATTGTTGATTTGGCCGCGCGCGGCCGCGATAACCCCGCAAAATGCTCACTTTTTCTTCACATAACTCGCGCAACATCAATGAGGCAGAGTCAAAATATTCTTTTCTATGCTAATTCTTACTTTGCATTGCCATCGACTTAGCTATTCAAAATATCACTTTAGTCGCTAATAACAAATGCAGAACAGATGTTTATCATATCATTAGTATCGATTTTCACCGTTTCAAAGACAATCGTAGTTTATAAATAACTAGTTTATTTATTGATATTGAAGTATTTGTGAGACACCCGATAATACTTCATAGCAAAAAATACATTTTAGCACTCGAAGAGAAGTATGTTATATAGCAAAAATTACAACAGCAATTACTATACTTTCACGGCCTATAAGAACCAAAACAATTATTATACTTTCTAATGAATGTTTCCATGCGTGTAATATATATGGAGTAGATTTTATTTTTAATACCCATAATAGAACATTATTTTTAGACAGTAAAACGATAAGTACGCATGTAATTATATCTTTCCCGCCCCGCAGTCGAATAAAAATTGTCACTCTTTAAAAAAACATCAACGCTCTTGCGAAACTCAATCTACACACAAAACGATTCGGAAGCATATGAAATATCTAGTCTAAAAAAAAATCTGTTAAATTCAATCGACGACAAACCCATTACTCGCCCCGCAAAAGTACTCGCACGCAGTAATCGCGCCTATCAAAATGTTTTCCATGCGCGCAGCAGCCGAGCCTTGGCGCGACAAATCAAACGGAACCAGCAGCCAGCAAACGAAGTCGATTACGAAAATCAAATTCGGGTTGCGGCTACCGAAAACGTTTACCTAGCCTACGCTACGTCGTTGCGTTAAATTCCCCCCACCTCCTCTGTCTCTGTCTCTCCCTCTCTCTCTCTCTCTCTCTCCTCGTACGTCACTAAAAATCAAGCGAGAACGTGTGCGTGTGCACGTCGAAACGAAATCAATCGTACACGTCGCCGCGCGCACTCGTCAGTGCGGTATACAGCAGCACCACTCGCGCACGCAATAAATTCGCTCTCTCTCTCTCGCTCTCTCCTCTCTTTCTCACTCGGTAGCGCGAAGCTGGAAATTGGAATCGTGCCAGCAGCCATATATCCGTCTCCCTCTAGTTCGCCATTTCCTATACTATACATTCGCTGGGTACACATCAGTTTTAGGTGTAGTCCGCCATCACTTGTGGTTTTTCAAACAATGCAATACGAAAATTAGGAATATTTTCATAATAAACATCAAGACGATGTTCTAACGAAATAATGGTTCCATTCGTCACATATTTATACTTTTGGATATTATTCATGACGAATGATTGACCTTATGAGAACTCCATTCTGCAAATTAATTTATAAGTGACTGTATAATGATAAACTTGTAATTTTATACAAGTGTAGAAAAAGACAACTTTTCAATATAGTTTTTTTTGAGCTTACAATTTACAAATTACTCAATTGTTTGGTAATATTAAAAGTCCTTTATCTGTACTTAACAGTGCTAATAAAATCATTTATAACTGCGATATAAAATTCTACACAATAGTTTCAATCCCCATGGCACTGTAGTATAGCAACTTGCAGACAGATTTACATACCAATTTTTAGTAAACTCTATAGCTATCATATCCAACGCTCTTTCATTAAGAGTTATGTCAAACAACGGAGAATAAAATGTGTGGATTTATATTAATTTCTACTTAACTTTGAAATCTTCCATTCGCTACAAAATCAATTTTATATAAGGTTTACCAAATCCTAAAAACCATTACACGTTTTAAGTCATATGAGTTATTGGTGTGCTTACATTCCGCTTTAGTGTTATAACCGATCATGATAGTTTGTGGGTCACCTAATTGATCCCCGTTTTCTAACCAAAATGTAAACAAACTTAGTATAGAATCAACTGAACGAAGATTCCCGTACATCAAAACAAAGACCTAATCGAAAACTTATGCATGATTTTGCTCGCAGTTCTAAGTAAATCGCCAATGATCGAATTTACTATTTATACGTTTGAGATAGTTTCTCATCCTCGTGTTACATATCTAAACAAAAAGTCATTTAAAGCAGCATGCATATTTTGGAACTTCATAATACACATTAAAAATCGAACATAATATGCAAGAGCAATACTTTAGCAATTCGTGCAAAATCGTACAGAAATTGGAATCAGCTAATCATTTAACGGCATCAATAAGCGAACGCAGTTATTTAAAAACAAGTCAAAACAGTTGATTTTGCAAATCTAAGATAATTAACAATTTTACTGCCAATTTATACCCACAATTTCGTTACAATGAAATTGTGGTGTAAACCATTTTTTACTTGCCTTGTTGCATAAAATAAAAAAACTAGAATGATAAATAAAGCAATGAATATTTTGAAATTGCGAATGCTAATGAAGGAAATCTGTACTTTGCAAAAATGGTTTTCAAGATATGATAACGATTTAAAATTTTAAGCGATAGTTCATTTATTGTTACGATTAATTTGTGTGTATAAATAATATTGATTACAAATGAAATGCGTTGATAATTTTTCAAACATTCCATTTCATTTATTTTTTCCTGCAATATTTTCATCTCATTTTTATTCACTTAAAACGTCATTACTTTGCATCACTTTGCAAAACAATTACACTTCAAGAAAAATATCAATTATATCGACTTAAGAGGTAGTCGTAGGTAATTTGTACACCTAACCTCAATAGTAGTTAAAATTTTTCAAATTATTTGATTCAATTGAAAGTTTTCAACATTTTTTCATCAAATGCACAATTATGAACGTACAAAGAATTTACGTCTGCTTGAAAAAACGGAAAATGGTCGATAACTGTGCATAAAGAATAGAACACGGCTTCTCGTTAGTATTATCTTACGTATTTTATGTTCAGGCACAGCAATTCTTATAATTTTCTATAATTAATTACTTAATTATAACAAAAAACTATTCTTTTATACTTTGTATAGTACAAAATTGTTAATTATTCTATTTACGAAATTTTTTAGAGTATATTATAAATACACTGAAATTAAAAATACTTGGATCATTTTCTTTTTCTATAGCTATCAACAGACTAATCTTTTACATGTAAGAGAATGTGTTTTTAACAAAATAATTTACAAATAAATAAGCTCAGAAATGTGAACATAAAGACTTTTTCAAAAACCCCTTTGAATAATAAACTTTTTGAAACATAATGCACACTACTTCAATTGACATCATTATATAAAAAAAAATTGGTTTTAAAAATGCAGAAACTAATTGTATTCGGGGAAAAATTATCTCATAAAGTTAAAAAAACGTTCTCGTTGCAAAGTAGATTTTATTGCCCGCGGCATGATAAAAATTGTCTGTGTTTGTCAATAAATACTTATAAACAAAATTTTCATTCAGCGCACCCAAGTGTTCAAGCCCATACGAAGCCACATTAAATCAACGCATTAATGAATATCAATAATAGCTGAAAATAACGTATAGCCAGACACGTACGAAGCAAGTGAATCTAGAGGCAATGCGCGACCCGCCCGCAAATATAAATGCGCACGGGAGGAGCTCGGAACTGCGTGTGTTTGCTCAGCGAGGGTCGATCGAAGAGCCGCAGGATTTGTCGCTGTACAAAACCATTCTCGCCGCTTCGTTACTAACATTTCTTAGTCGCGCGCGCGGATCCTTGTTTGTTTTTCTTCTCTTCGTGGGTGAGCAAAAATTGTCGCCCACGCGCGCCTGCGATGTGTTTGCTGCACGACCCACGAGCACTTTCTCATTGTGTGATTAGTGCAGGATGTTAAATATTGGTTATTGTAACAAAATACCCGCGTTCGCTCGCTCGTCTCTTTGGAACTATTTTGCTTATTTTACACCTAAGATTCATTCCTACAGCGAGAGAAAATCATGGAAATATTCGCATTTTTTTTAAATCAACTTGGGTATTGTATAAAAACCTTTTATTTTCAACATTAAAATGTTTTCTGTAATCACTTTAACGAGTGACCTTCACTTTATGAATTAAAAATGCAGCAACTAAACGGTCAAATAAAACATTTGACTATGACAGGTTTTTTAAATATAATATGCGAAAGATGAAATAAAAGGCTGAAAACGTGATAAAAATGTAAACTAACAATAATAATAGTAATAATAATAATTTTAGATTAATAATTAAAATTTTAGTTGTACAATAAAATTTATAAACTGTAGAACATAAAGTTTTTAGGCTATATCATGTACGTAATAATATATATATATATATAAGCATTATTCAACACAACGAACCAGATTGCAGAACTGAACAATTTCATTCGAGAAAAGCACATTGTGCAAATAGCACACGAAATGGGCACAGTAAAATAATATAAACATGTTGATACATTTTTAAACGGTTAATAATAAGAACGAGTCAATGTTGGTCACGCGATCACAATGCGATAGTCGTCCGCGAAAAGTCAAATATTTGGGGACTAGAAATCGCCGATCGAACAAAGTGCAATTCAGAGTAACACTCGAGAGATAACCGAAAGCTAAAAGCTTTATCGATGACGTGTTATACGGACGTTTCTGCGGTTCTTTCGCGCTCTCGCCCGCGAGGCCGTATTTAATTATAAGATCGCGTTTACGTGCGCGCAAAAAAAACTCCTGCTGGCTATATAGAAAAAGGCATAAAATCCCGCGTTTGAGGCCACGCCACAATGGCTTTTAACAGTGTTTATTAACAATCGCATGCGCACTTACGAGACACATTTATTTTACATTACTACTCCGTTAAATAGTAATTCTTCTTCTCGGAACAATCCGCTCTCGACACTTAACCATACACCGGCTTCTACCGCCGCTGCTACCCCACCGATCTGCATTGTATAATTAAATCATGCATTTTCGTGAAAGTAGTTTTTAAAGCACGTCATAGTGTGCGAGTCAAGCTGCATCTTTAACGCAGCGTTTAGTGGATGCGTGAGCGTAAAAAAAAGTAATATGTACCGTAACTTTATCCATAGAAATAAGAATATTGTTAACCGCATTGCCGAGGCGCAATTGCATTTAATACATTTTTGATAAAAAGAAAAACGTAGAAGAAGAGAAGAGTCTCCGTGTATCTGTAGGATATATTTGGCCTTTTATCTTTCTCGCTCGCGCGTCCGGGCCGTAATCGTAAAATTGTTATAAGACCGCGAGTTATGCGAGCACTAAAGCTCAACAAAAGACGTTGATGCGCATTACTTTCGAATAAATCGCAATATTATAGTTCCGTTTAAATTTAAAATGCGCACGCTTCGTGACGATGAGCGCGGGGGCAAGGATAGAGTCAGCGAGTATAATCGCGGGCAATAAAATCGAAGCTCCTTTAACCTAACGCGAATTATGTACATCGCGTAATGCGTATGTCATTATCATCGTTTATTACCTTCGAGCAAAGAAGTACGCACTTGCACGAGCTTCTATACATTCTTAGAAGAAAAAAAACGATCCTGCAAGACCCAATTTTTCCCAATCACTGGTTGACGCACGCATATACGCGACAGTTGAAAAACAATGGCGTGCAGGATTTCTATAGACCGGCGGCGACGGCGTCGTCCGTTTTCCAAGAATGGTAATATGGCGGCCCGAGGCCCGTGCGAGCGCGCCATGAAATGTAAAACTCGCGGCAGCGTAAAATCGCTCGCTCGCTCGCTCGCTCGCTTGCTCAGCGGCAGCGGCGGCGGCGCTCAGCGCAAGAGAAACAAAAAGAGCGCGCGCGAAGGAGAAAAGAAACATAACGCGCTGCTGCGGAGAATAGCTGAACGAGAGAGAGAGGCGGTTAAAAACCTCGATCTAGCCGAAAATCGTTTCTGAATAAAACGTGAACGTGCAGCAGCAGCAGCGGCTGCCACGGCGGCGGCGGTGGCGGCGGCGACGACCTTGAGCGGTGCCCCGGCAAGAGTAAGAGCCTCGTCCGCGCCACACAGCCTTCCCATTCCTTATGCCTCCTTTTTTGCCCCCTCTTTCATTCCCCTTTTTCTCCCTGTTCGCCCATACATATATGTGCAGCATATATAACATATACACGCGCATAGCTCTGCTTCCTCTTCGCTGACGGCTCTGCAGCGCACGTGTATCCTGCATTAATCTCCGATTGGCTACTTGTATAAATAAGGAAAAAAGCGAAACGCTATGTGGTCCGGAGGTACAGGCGTATCCACGACATGCAACAGCGCTCTGCGTCCAATAAGAAATGATTGATTAACAAAAAGAAAGGTTCGTTTCAGCGGAAAAGTCCTCAAAAAGCGTCTGGCGCGCGCATTTTATGACGTGTATACACAGCCGAGTGTAAAATATTATATGCGCTAGCGCACACGTGACGCCGTCGCTATGTGCCACGGGTTTTCCTGGCTGCCGCCGCAGTTGAACCCCCCCGTGAGAGACAGTGAGAGAAAGGAAAGTTTTTTCTTCTTGCCTCGAACTTGACATTTGGCGATGTAGTCGGGCGAAACGTTGTGGCGCCCACGTCGCACTTGTGCTTCTCTCTCTCTCTCTCTCTCTCTTTCTGTGTCCCTCGAGAAAGAAAAACACCTGTGCGAACAAGACGAATCACGCGCGCGTCGACAGAAGCTGACAAACACGAATGTCGCGCTCTACCATCTGCTGCTCGGCATTTTATATTTGCTAATAATGTTAGGCGATGATATGTGTACTTTCTCTCTCTTCTCTCGTGCGCTCTGGGATTTATTGTCATTCATTTTTTAGTTTAGTAGATTAAAAATATATCCATTTGTTTGACACACAGTTCTACTTCAATTTGTAAAAGAACGCGGCTGTACTTTCGTATCTTTTGTTAAATGGGCTGGAAAGCCACAAAGTAGTAAAAGTAAATGTGTTACAAATTAATCTGTCGCAAGCTTCAAGAAAAACTGTAGGAATTGCGACGTTTTGACTTTATGCAATGAACTTCGACAATGAGCATAAAAAAAACTACTGATATAAGCCACATTTTTGTAAGTTACAGTGGAAACTTTGAAATTCTTGTTCTTATACGCTTTGATTTGCTAAAAAATCAAACAGATCATCGCTAATGAGTATAGATAATATTCCGAGAAGTAGTATAGCACATTAGCATAATGTACGTTAATATATTTATTTTGGATATCAAGTAGAAAACGGGTAACAAAGACTACGGGAGGTAATTATCAAAACCATAAAAGTCCAGAACGATCGTCGATTTATCTCGTACAGGCTTACGTAACGAGTAACTAAACGGCCTAGAGCGAATCTACCGGCAGTACAAAAGCGAAAACGCGTACGAGATTCGCTCGAAAAACTTCAGCCATCAGCGAAGGAGCTGAGAGAGAGAGAGAGAGAGAGAGA
>UELV01083967.1:0-19617 GCA_900490015.1 Megastigmus stigmatizans | reverse complement strand
CTCTCTCTATGTGTGTGCGTGTGTGTGCGGCGTAAAAGTGTAAATGAAACTTCATTCCTTGCGTATTCCACACGCGCGGTTGTTTGTATGTGTGTGTTTATTCTGATGCTATGTGTACCTTTTTTCTCTCTGATCTTTCGCGCGCTGCGTTAGTGCTTGAAAGCTATATAGAACCAAACTAGGATTGCGAACTCGCACGTCTCCTTCTTTGTTTTTTTGCGGGACAGGTGTATAAATACCGCGCTCGAGGAAAGTTCATGCGAGTTAATATGGCGAAGGAAACTTGGAATGCGTAAGAATTTCACTCATAGCGTTGGTTCAACGCTTCTCAAATGTAGTAAAAGTTCATTTTTATTTGTACTTTTTAGCAATTAAAGTGTAGAACCGTTCACTTTTTACGTCAATTGTTTCTCAAAATAATTCTAAACATCAGTATCTTGTACCTAAAAAAGAACAAAATACTTTAAAAAATGCTTCTTCGGCAGTAAGAGCAATCGCGCTCGATTTCAGTAGAAAAATGCGAGGTACGCGAGACGAGTCCGAGAGTCGCAAAAAAAAGGGAGGCCTTTCCCCACTCTCGTATACTTATATCTACTCGGCTTGAAGCAGCAGCAGCAGCCGTTCAATTTTCGGGTCACGCGTTTGTTTTGATCGAGTCGCGCTCGGCCGTGCGAGGCAGAAACGGGTTTCCTCGGGACAGTTCAGTCAATGAAGCCTTCTTTTTCAAGGCAGTATTATATGTATACCTATATATAGCAAAGCGTCGGGCCTGCCTTTATTTCGCAACCGATGACTGCAAGGACGAGGAAGGAATCGACGATGATGCGGGTCGAGGAGGTAAAGGAGGATGCGACTTTTTGCCGCGGGGATGCGGAGTGTGCCGCGCGAGACTTGTCTTAGCAATCCAACTCTTTATATACATATGTATAGTCCTGTTCTGCTTTATTGCTCATGATCGCGCGGAACATTTATTTTGCAGAATTTCGAGGCTACTCGCTAAAATTCGACAGGAGATGCAAGTATTGTATATAAACCTGCCCGAATCGTCGATTTGTTTTTTTGAAAGAAGAAAAGCAGCGTATACGAGATGAAACCAAAATAGTAAAAATATTCTCAAACTATGTTTCTCTAAAACTCGTTATATCTCTATAATTGAAATTGCACCCGCAAGCCTGCACCTGGGAGCAGCGATCTTTAACTAAATTAACTAAAGTCCGAAGATCTTGGGGCGCGCGCAGTATATCGAACAGCTCAATCGAAATGGGAGAATATCTCGACTGCACGCGATATCCTGCGCACTGCACTGCCATAGCATATAGTACGAGCTACAGGGCGAGTGTATATAAGCGGTCTAACTGGATGTAACAGGACGTTACCCTCTCTGCGGCGGCGGCGGCGGCAGCGCAGTTGCACAGGTAGAGAGGAGAGTCCCTTGCTCCGTCCATACTCTATCATCCCGGCTTTTCTTATACTTTAATCCTCCGGCGCTGGGTAACTATACTCTCCCTTTCCGCGAGATCTCGCGACCGTGTCGTGTCCTCTTTCCGCGCGCCGCATCATGCAGCTCAGCTCCTTTTTGTTACCGCTGCTCAACGACACTCCCTCTGCTCCTTTTCGCGGTATCATTTCCTTCATTTGATGTACCTTTGCTTTCTTCGGTCTTTTTTTCTTGCTCGCGCGTCTCTCTCCTCTGCTTCCCTGTGTTGTTCTGTTTTCGGGCTGCCTTGGCTGTTTCCTTTAGATGCAGACTCGTGCTTTTGCTTCTTCATTGTATTCAGTATTTTTCTTAATGGACTCGCCGTACCTATAGAAATCCCTTTTTTTTTTTTTGTAAAAGTATAGCCATTTTCAAATTACCTTTGGATAACGCGATGTTCAGACAGAACTATAGCCAAATTCTCATTTGGAACTCTTTATCACCCCGGTTTCCCATTCCTCGCTGGCGCCATCATAATATATCCTCTGAAAAAATCCACTCCAAATCCTATAACCAGCTTTCGTGCCTCATAATCCCAACTGAATATCCGCTCGATTTATACAGCCGAGGAGGAAAACGTATAGCAGAAAAGCAAGAGGGCCGTGGCGCGGCGCGCACTAGCTCACTGCGAACAAAGTGAATTCCAGCCGCCGAGATATTAACATCCACAAATTTCTCCAAAGATCCTCTCCCTGCGCACATCCGTTTCATCCTCTGCTTCCTCTCACTCACTCTCTCTCTCTCTCTCTCTCTCTCTCTCTCTCGCTCTCCCACTCTCCTCTCGCGCTTGGCCCCGCGGTGCACTGCAGCAGCCATAGCCTCGGCTCGCTGCAGCCCTGGAATGCACCTCCTCTCCACCTCCACCACCGCACACGCACACACACACACTCTCGCTCCTCTATATAGAGTCGCGCGGCTGCAGCACCAGCAGCGCCATAGTACAGCTTGAGAAAGGAGAAAACCGCGCGCGCGAGAAGAGAACCTCCGCAGATTATAAACGTATACACGTACAGTCGGAGCAGCGAAGCGTTCGTACACACACAGTCCGGAGTCATTACACTGCGGCTGGTGCAGCAGTTAGTTGAGTCCCTTCGCCGCCTCTGCTGGTGCTGCTGCTATACACTGTGCTACAGCCTCTCGCGCCTCATATTTTCTCCTTCTTCTCTTTTGCCCTTTGCAAATGGGTTCGTGAGATTTTGTCATTTCCCCCGTGCAGCACGTGCCCGGCGACTTTTTCGCCCTCCTAGCTCCTCTTCAACTCCTTCTTCTTGCTCGTTCCTCTTCTCCCTTTTCCCCACTTCTTCTTCTTATTCTTGGCGTTCTTTGCTCGGCTTTGTTGCGCGCGCGCGCGCGAGAGAGACTGCATATTATGTGCGCGCGGTTCGGTGACCGCTGCGAGTGACAGAGAAGCTACATGCGCTGCTGCTGCTGCTTCTACTGCTGCCTGTAGTGTTTTTCATCGAGATGTATATATATATATACGACCACTGTGCTGTTTAAGTACACACAAGATATTAGCGCTGTGACGTTTTTTTTTTGAGTGCACACCTCCGATTCATTCGCTATATTACGCCATAAATATATATACTCCACTATAGACCATTAGCTTTAACAAAGGGAGTAATGCAGGCGAACGTCTTCGTGTGAATGTGCGCTGCACGCGCGTGCCGGGTAATGGAGATCGCGACTATTAATCTACATTAGGCAGGCGGTTCGCTCCAATTTCGCGCCAACTGGGTTATACCTTATATATACTGCGGCTTTGATCTATCCTTATTATATTCATCAGCGTTTTGCGGATAAACGAGAGGATCGCTCGATGCAGCTCGTTATATCAATTATGCATGATTCCGTATATAGCTCGAGAGCGAGCTTATATATACGCGAATTAAGGCTTAACGGCTTGTTCTTGCGCAGCGGTCTCGTGTCCATTACCCTGCGCTTCTTCTTTTGCTATTACAAGATGAGGCGAGGTCGTATTCGTGGTGTGCAGTTTAATTTAATCATAAGTTTTGGGTTTTGCTCCGCGATAGCGGGACCATGAAGTCGGTACAGTGAGATAATAATGTGGCTAGTCTATCGTGCTTGGTAGAAGTAAGAACATTTAAAGTTTACTTGGGCTTTTCTTAACGTTATTCGAATGTTAAATGACGTGAGTGAACGTACATAGATCCTCACAGTGCATTGAAAGAAAAAAAATACTTATGGTGAAGCTATTCGTTAACGTAAAAAGACATTCATTAACGGTCAACGAATGTCTTTAACATAAACGTCTAACCTTTATCACAAAAGTAATTTTTAACGATAAGTCATTTTTTTCCTCGAGTGTGTGCATTTTAGTTAAAATTAATGAAAGGAGAATACGAACGGCGTAATAGTAAAGGTATGTTTCCATGAAATGAGAGTATGAAAAAGCATTCTATTTGCGGTGAAAGTTAATAATTCTTAATTAAAAACTAATGTCTTATTAAACTTGTACGTGCATCTACTTCCATTTCGTAGATTCTTTTTTTACCTTTTTTTAGTAGTATAAAAGATTTGATTTTTAAAATGTTCCTTCGTACTCTAAATTATTTTATTTAAATCGATTTAAACTACCCTTTTCCCTCATTTCGTACGAAACCACCTGGAAATTTCTATTTTAAACATATCTCGATATTCCACCAAGGTATAATTAGAATAAAATTAAAGCGAACAGTCAGATCGATTTTGTTAAAGATCCAATTGAAAAGTCTGCTAGTGTCTGCAAGTAGACTCAGCGAAACGACGGCTGTGTGTCTGTATGTATGTGTGGCGCGACGCTCGTAAAAGTGAATTGTTCGCGGTCATTTCTGTCCCCATTCTCTTTCAATCGAACACCAATCGTTCCCGCCTACTCTTCACCTCGACATTGCAGTGCAGCGCTAGATCGCCATGCAGTCGGTGCTTTTTTCCACTCTCCCGCTGATCAAATCGGCCTCGAATTTGCTTTTGATATACAAGTGTGTTGTTGACTTGACAAAGTCGCGCACTTGCGATTCGAATCGATTTGAATTCAAAAACATTTTGCCAGCCTTTCGTGTATACGACTCTTTACCGAACATCTGCATTTTTAATGTTGATTGCTAACGAGAAAAAAAAATATATTGCATTCGTGTCCAACGACATTTTTATTGCCATCCAGTTATTCCTGTTATAAAAGATTTATAGCTATGCACTGCAGCGCACGAAAAGAATTGGAGCTTCGTTATTCATACTTTTTGATCTCGCGCGAGTGCCGTGCAGATATTACCATTTTCAAAAGTTCCGCGCGGTGAATCTCGACTGCACTGGGGTAGACTTTTCAATGGAAAGTGTGCGTCCAGCCTTAGAGACGCTCATTATTGTACGCGAACCAAATTAGGCGAATTCCTTAAAGTTAACCTCCCGCAGCGTTCATTGCGCGTACAATAGGGCGAGCGTTATAACGTCTAACTGTACAGTTGCGTGAGCATCTCGACGGATGCATAATGCCGTTTCGCTTCTCCTGGTCTAGAGTCGAATATTAAGTAACTGTTTGTAAGTTTCTTGACATTTTCTTCTGTATTGTTTTTTTTTTTCGTAATTTTTCATACTAATACATAAATAAAAAGCTGTGTACATGAATAAAAGAAATTTTGCGCAGAATGAGTGAATTCGTATGCCGGGAAATTTTGAATATTGCAGTCGAGTAGTCGTGTGAGTTTTTTAATTTTTTCTATGAAACCATACGATTTGCATGTATCGGTTGATGAATATTCAGGTTAAAAAATGAACGACGGAAATTTTATGATAAAACACACGGTGCAGCTATAGAACGAGTGAGCTTTAACGAACTGTCGATTGAATTTGTGCAAAATGATGTTTCTGCCGTATCGTAAAATAGAAGCTACTGTACAGCAAATTTTGAGTAATGAAAGTAAATTGAAGTTTGTTTATCATTAATGTACGAAAACACAAACTCAACTGTTACATCGATTTTTTTCCTCGTCTACGGGAAGAAAAATTCCATCATGAAAGCTGAGCGAACCAACTCGTCATGTTAATTTTATCCTTGCAATTTGCAAATTAACTCGGCGGCAAACACACCGCTGTATATACAACGTCAAAATAACTTTGAGCCAACTTATATTCCTTCACGAATATTACACTGTACTGCATAATATATACTTGGCTTGTACTTACTCGGATTCCTTGACTGCCGCGAGAAACGTGGATACATTCGCAAGTACCAGCGCAAAAGGTCAAATTCAACTAATGGAACGTGAAATTCAAATGGTTCGCCTTGTTCAACTCTGTCAGGGTAACCTTAACTTTTAATTCTGCTCTGCGAATCGTGCGTTTATCCTGCGCAAGATTTTCGCTTGATTATATAATCATCTAGTAAGAAATTAAAAGTCCAGCACTGTCAAAACTATCGTGCATACATCATTTAGCAGTTCTAATTTGAAGGGCACGAAAATCACAGACGCCATCGTCTCAGCTAGTCGTAAAGTGTCTAGTCAGTCTTCGGCGACTCAATAATTCACATCACCACGAAACGCGCGCCTATCGCAGTCGCCCCATCCACCGCTACGTTACTTTGTATAATTGATTTCGCGTGCCCCCCTCGTTTTTCTTGTCTCTTCGCGTGCAAACAAGCGGACGACGACGAAGCGAGCTAATTGCTCGGATTCGGCACGCGGAGGAAACGTTTTTCCCTCGCTCGTCGCTCGTGGCGCGAAGCTTCCGCAGCTTTGAGCGACTTGTATAACACGAAGTGCACTTTTTTGCGAATCGACCACGAGCTCTTGGTGCATTAAGACTATATGTATATGCATCAAAGCTTTGACGTATGCTCTGCTGAAATCTCGCTCTCTCGCGTTTTTTTTTTCAATTTATCTTGTACGGTGTTAAAGGTATATATTTGACGTTGTAAAAGGAGAAATACTGTAGTAGTAAAATATTTGAGAAATGAAATATTTAAAATTAATTTTCAAATATATGGCCTCGTGTATTATTTATTCCATATTAGTTCCTTTGCGAGGTTTATACATGTTGAAATATGGTGTGCTATATTAACACGAATCGTCACCAAACATACACGAGCCTCGATAAGCCCAACGGCAGAGCAAACGATTTATCAGATTCGCAAAAATTCGGACGGTCACGCGCGCAAATATCTGATCTCCCCCGCTGTCCGTTTCCTCGAAAGTACAGCCAATAAAAATCCATCGGCGCTCAGCAGCGAGTGCATTAGTCGCGCGGAGAGAGAGGGCGAAGAGCGAAAACAGGAGGGCGACTCTCGGCGGGTGGGCGCAGTAACCTTTCCGCGAAATTCCATTCATTACCCGGCATAACACTGCCATCTATATATATATATACCAGACGCACGTACACTTCGGCACACAGAAAATGGCTCGTAATTATTTCTTTTTCTATATAGCGATGCGGTCGATCGCTCGAGTGAGAGAAGACCCAATTACTCTGGGAAATCGATTCTCGCTCGCGCAGTGGGCGAGCCACTCGTATATAATCGGCAGAAGCGACTCGCATTTATTTACTTTCATCTCGCATTCACCGCTTTTGAAGGAAGGATATTTCAGTTGAAGCCGCGGATTTCCTCGGTCTAGAGACGCGCGCGAGGTAATGGAAATTATCGATTTTGTTGCTGCTACACTCTGTGTGCTTTCTTTTACTTTGGTGGTTCGATCTTTCTTTTTTGTTTTGTTTTTTTTTTATTTTCTTTCCTGTTGGTTCGCCGCTGTACTATACCGAAGCTTACAGTATTTTAACTTGTACACACAAGTGCGCTGATATATAAGTTAACCTCTTGACCCAGAATTCGGAATGTTTCAATTGAACTTTCTTGGACTGTTTCTCGATTTAACCGTAGACATGCGCGTATTATTGATGAAGTCCGAAATTGAGAACTCAATTAATTAAAAATCGCTTTTTGTATACGAGTTTCAAGTAAACCTAAAATAGTTACAAATACTGTGCGAGTAGATATTGAGAGATATTCACCTCAATGAATACTTCCGTGAAGAAAATAAACTAGCTAATTGGTTCGTAGAATTATTTAGATATTGACTTTGGGGGAATTTACGGTAGCCAACTATTTATTTTGCACGTTGCAAAAACAGAGCTGGTCTACAGTCCAATGTAAATTCTCTGGCGCAATCAAAATTTGCTTCATTGCATTACACATTTTACGGTAATCAAAGGGTACGCGATAAATTCAAACGTAAAAAATGACTGTATCCATTCCTCGGGGCTGTAACACAGAATTTCCGCCGACATCGAAAGTCGCGCGCATTATTCAACGCCTCGAAAGAAAAGAAGGAACAGCACACGGAGGAATATACATACGATAACAAAAAGCTCGCCGCGGCTGCAGCAGCAACGGAGAAACTACGACAAGCTTCGCGAATCCGTTTCGACTTGGGACGATCAATAAGTTCCGCGCTCTCCTCGTTTCTCGTCAACCCAGTTCGCTTCCTCCTCTACACACTGGAGAACCTGGTACAATGGCATTCCTCTCGTCTGGCGTATATATATATCCCACCCCCCGACTCCCCTTCCGTTGTTTTCAGTCTTTGAGCCTGAAAAATTCATAAAAGTGTCGTTCCCTCCTCGTCTTGTTTATTATTTCCGCATCTTTGTCGTCGCCGTCGTTGCAGCTTTGCGGTATATTTTCAGCGCGAGTCTTTTCTGCAGCGGAGATGAATCTAGAGCCAGAAGTTGGTGGCTTTCGATTGACGCGATGTGGAATTGCAAATATCAGTGCACTGGAATTTCTATTCTTGCGCTCTTTAAATAAAAATATCGGACTGCTGTTTGCTTTTAAAAGCAATCAATCACATTTTAATAAGTTAGACTTGAGTTATCTTTGGAAACAGATGTTCGATATTAACTTTAAAATAGTTTTTTTTTTGTTGCAAATCAATCGCAGATTAAAATTGAAAATTGTTTGAACAAAAGTTGAAATACCAAACCGTAAAGTTTAAAACAGGATCGTCGCGTAGAAGTGGCAAAATATCCGGATGAAAAATGGTGGGGTAAACGTTATAGTGTATCCCTACCGCAGAGCGAATGAGTGACGAAAAGAATATGCTAATTCCTAATGGATTTTTCTGCCCCGCACATCGCGACACATCCGCTTTAACGCGAATAGATGGACGGCCGTGCTAATCGCGCGCAAACGCAAAAAGCCCTTTTGTTTACACACACACTCACGTCGAATTTTCGCCTTTTATTTATCATTCGCTATTATTTCGTTGTTCAGCAACGTGATTGATACGTTTTTCTTTTTTCACGCTTTTATATATATACATATACGCGAATTTCCGCTCAACGTCTTTATACACATCGATCGCGAATTTCTCTACGGGCGGTCGGAGCTCTAATGGTGTATATACTGTCGTATATATATAAGCGAAGCTACACCGCACAATTATGTGGCGATTGTAGCATAGTGTGTATATGTATAGAGCCGAGGTACACAGGGTATCGAATGGAATGTGATCGAAATTGAATGGGCGCCGCAGTCCCGATGGAATTATAGGAAACATCTCCCGCGTCTGGTTTTTCCATTATTAAAGCGAAAGCATATATATAAAGTCCGACAACAGCACCTCACAATTAATATCCCCCCCCCCCCTCCCCCCTCCAAAACAGTTCTAAATTAGTGTCAGCTGCTCGTAAATCCGTTAGTTCGCACTCTTTTCGAGCGGAACGGTGCATAGGCGTTGTCTAATGGCTTCTACAGCTATCAAACACCTAATAATCGCGGCGTGTGCGACCGCAAAGCTGGGACAGCCGAGTAATTAAAACGCCCGCGGAGTCACACTCGATTTTCGTTGCTCCATCGTCGTTTCTCTCTCTCTCTCTCTTTCTAGTGCGCCTACGCAGAGACGCCATTTAGCTCGCGGGCACTTCCCTCGGTGTATTCGTCTTCGTTTCTCTGACTACTGGTGGTGGTGCTCTCGTTGTGCGACGTAATGCACTGTTTGGCGCCACACGCCAACTTTCACCTATCCGTATAACATACTAGACGCTCTCTGTCGTTGGTTAACACCTACTATCCTGTACTCGCGTTCGTCGATGCGGATTTAAAATTAGTCGAATGGTGATCGACAATTTGTACTAGTTTTAGAAGAGGGTTTTTCTTTTTTACTGAAATCATTAAATAATATAGTATTTTATTGACCAAAAAATGAATTGATGTTATATTATTAATCAAAATATATATCATTATGATGCGAATAAAGTGTGAACTTTAATTATGTTGAATTTCTAATATACGCTTGTAATTAACCGTTCAATATGTTTGCATAGTAATTTTCTTCGCCGATAATACAGAAAACAAATAGATTTCCGCAATCCGAGTGTGAGAAACAGCTGAAACAACATAATAACGCTGTATATACATGGGATTTAAATGTATCAATATTGGGGCCATGTACATAATGGAGTAGCATTATCCAGATCCAAACTGCGCCGATAAATACACTTCTATTATTCGAAAATTAATATAGAAACGTAATAGTGTAATCGGACATGGAGTTAAATCACACATGCGTTCGTTACCCATTATCCAATGTGAAATCATAATTAATAATTTTACCATCAATATAGTATCGGCGCTATTACCTTGTTATAAAACTGTAATCGCCGTCATTAATACTGTAAACGATATTATCGATACTCTATTATGTGTGAATCGATCATTTGCAGAGAAAGGCTCAATCTTCTGCAATTAGCTATAATCGTCGCCCGCTCCTTAAATGGACGACAATAACAGCTAATCAGCTGTATAGGAGATGAAAAAAGACAATAATTTACCGTCTTCCGTTTAGTGAACTGTCAATTTACCCACATCGTTGACAAATCAATCGCGAAATTAAACAAATTGAAACGTGTCTACGAGAATCGATTCCCACCCTGCACATACACACACGCATAAAGACACGGCACTTGGATGACACACAATGACCTATCGATTAATTCGCCTCTTCCGTTCCGTGCGCGCAGGATTTACTACCGTGGAATAGTCGATATAAAAAAGTGGTGTATAACGATTGTGTTGTAATCGTCGAAGGCATTAGCCTGCGAAATCGTCCTCATCCTCCACTCGCACCGGCGAGTAAATTATTCAGAGCCACGCTGACGATGATATCGCCCAACTATATACGATGCATCACCCACGACTCGATTATTATCGATCGTTAGTGTGTCTGTGTACGTTCTTTTTTTTTTTGGCTCGCGTGCGGTTCTCTGTGACACACGCTGTCTACTGTCGCTCCTCCGTATAGTCTCCGACGCTTTCGTGCGACTGTTTTACCTACCCGCTCCGCTGTTTTCCAGTTTTATGGATAATAATTGCCGATTATTACTCGCGTTGTATTTTTTGTTGCCAGCTCTGAAACTGTTGTGTCTGGATACATGAAAAGCAGTTTGTAATGCGGTAAAATTATTGTTTATTGGTTAGTTTGAGAGTAAAACGGCGGATGTTGTCCTTTTCGTAATACTGCACAAGAAATAAATTACCTGAAAAGCAAACTTAAGTTTGAGGATTTGAGTTAAGCTTATAAGAGCTTTGTGTACGGGGATAAATGATATACTCTAAAAAAAAGTTTAAAATTCTATGTTATGCGACATAGCCAATTTGAAAGATTGTTTTGTTCTGATCAAATGGTCAAGGAAATCGACATATTTATTGATTTCAAAGGGTTAAAACATATAATGTCCACTATACGCTGTAGCGTTGAAATGCAGTCATGTCTTAATTCAGAATCATTTCCAAGCGGTAAACAACAAAATTGGCTATGAATCGCTTGGCCATTGTCGGTTAAGCGCATAAACAGCATTGCGCGGCTGAATAATTGGAAAACAGCTGCGCTCGAATGATAAATACAGTTAGTTTTTCACGATTCTCTGTACCAGCAAGCGTTTCATCATTCGCACTGCGTACAAACGATATCCCCATAAAAAACCCTTGGACAATACATACCAGTAGTGATATACCTGGTGGAAGAGCGTCGTAAAAAAGGAAAAGCGGGAACGCGTGCGTGAGATAAAGTTTCTGCTGCTGTACACGCGTAACTGGAAAGTCTATTCTCTCGGAGGCAATAAACACGCATTAAAATTCAATAAGCGGTCGGGCGAATGTGCTGGAGCGGAATAGAAGAAGTCGACCCGCGGAAGAAAAAGGAGGCACATTTGTCCGAAATTGCAATAACAGCTGACGAGAATCTCGTATATGCGAGCGTTATAACTAACGAGCGTTTTGCAACGCAACGTCTTCTTTTTTCTCCTCGTCATTTTTCGCCTGATTTGCGTAACTCGGTGTGTACGTATACATACCGCGGGCGGGGAATTGCACGGCGCCCGCGATAAACCCGATTTTTCTACGCCGAACGGGGGAAGTTTAAACTCGAACTGCTGCTGCGCCCCATTGTTTCCACACAGACATACATACACAGCGGCTTCCGCTGACGCGCTGCAGCGTGCGATTTATCGAATGCGGATTTCTTCCCGAGTATTGCGCGATTTTTCCGCGCGTTTTGACGAATTAACGGGGCTTTGGCGCTCGTGAATAATTCGATACGCCGGCGTGAGTTTAGCGGCTGAAAATGTAGATTTCCTCTCTGAGTATCTGAATAAAAGATGTATGACTCGCGGTAAAAAATGTTGTTTTGTGGAAAGAATGGGACTGTTTTTAGTGATATGCGGGGGGGAGGGGGGGGGGCTTTAAGAAAGCGAATTGACGCTGCTTAAAAGAATTAGTAGACTGTGTGCGAACGGTAACAAAAAAAAAAGGGAACAAGTTTCAGTTTTAATGCGAGTTAAAACAAATGAAGCATTAGGCGGTAGGTAAAAATAAATTCTGAAGTCAAAACGTGCTTTTTTCGCGTTAGAGCCGTTACTTTTTAAAATGTTCCAAGTCTAATTGCGGAGCTTTCACGTTTGAAGAAATAGTTTTAGGAGAAAATAGATAAAAACTAAAGGTCGCGACAGCTTTTTAACCGTATTCCATATCTTCTTTTACGTTTATTAAAATTTATACTCCATTATAAAACACACAGAAATTTGTTTCCTGACAAATTAACTATACAAAAAAGCTTGAGATGTCAATGTTCAATAGTTTCTGGCTATCTCCTCTTCCTCTAACCTCAGCAAAAACCTTATTATCCCATGAATAAGAGATAAAATCTCACTCTTGCACCATGCGAGACAATAGGCCACTAACTCAGCATACTTCGCACCTCCCCGTTAATCACACTCCAAAGAAGAAAAGAAAAAACTCCCACTTCATTAACATACCCAATCATGCATTCCACGAACTATCAGTCAATCTTCGACTAAAAAAAAAAACAAGTCTCGCTCGAGAATTAATCGGCCGATACATTAATCACATGCCCTGACGAACAATAAAGGGAAGGTTACGCAACAGCGCCAATCAGTATACACACAACATAATCGCGTTGACAGATTACGCGTCTCCCATGTAACTTCCGCATCGACTCCTATGTATCGACACATAAACTCGTGGTATATATCGCGTTTCGAGGCTTGCGCGGTCGGAATCGAGTGTGCATGTATACGTTGTTTTGGAGAAACTTGTAATAGTTGTATACGCGCGGAGGTCGCTTTGCGGTCTTGCGCTGCGATGAGGAGATGGTCTTGATGTAGTAGCTACGGTATATGAAGTTGTGAGACACTTCGTGGTTGTGGATATCGCGTTTTGCTTTGATGGTGCGTATGTAGAGTTTGGTCGTTTGCGAGGAAGTGAACAGAGATGGGTTCGAATTAATTCGTGGTGTTTTGCTTGAAAATTAGGGAGTTGATGTAGTTCGTGTAAAGCTTGAATGCATATGCACGTTTAAAAAAGTGCCCAGGGATATGAGCTGGGTTATTGGGTTGTTGGAAATGAAAATGAAAGTCACGCTTCTATATACAGTGCGAGTATATAATATTTTAATGCGCGATTGAATTTCCGACATAATAAAGAAAAAGGCTTAATCTTCGCGGCTGATGGATCGGATTTTGATTTACAGCCCTCGTAATATTTTGCTCCCATGCGAACACGATATTTATTGTCATGCAAAAATAAATCACGCGAAAAATTATTAGGCAGGTATAAGCGTTGCCCGCGTGCCGTGCGACTGGTAATGATCGAGACGTTGAAAGTACATAAACGTATTTCCTATCGTAAATTTTATACGCGCGCGCTCGAGTCAAATCTCGAGTTACAGATTTTACAACGAGCTTTCGGTGCAGCTCTCTTATCGGATATAATATATTGTGAAATTAAATGTTGAATTTGCGCACGTTATATTATAAATTAAGCTATTCCTCGAAACACGTGTAGGGCCACTCAAATACATATCAAAGACTATGATATAAATTAATTAAATAGCGTTCTTCTCCGTACCGCAACATTCGCACTTACATCAAATTACTCATTTAACTCGCTCTCAATGCCACACACACCAATCAAAACAGAGTACACAGAAAGGCATACACGCACGAGGAAAAGTCAACGAATGTGCCGAGAGACGCACGTCGCTTACACATATCCTCTATTTCACACGCCAGTCGAGTTTCCGCGTCCACGTCCAGCGTTACTTACACACTCGCACGCACACAATGCACAGACACACATACACTCGGCTAACGAAGTTTACTTACGCGTGTTTGCCGAGAACAAGTCCCTATATGCAGTTTGTGTGTGTGTGTGTGTGTGAGCACAACACGCCACGCCTATATATTCAGGATCGATAGTGTGCGTGAGCGGGAGAGAGAGAGAGAAAGATGCGTTTGCGCAAACTGCTATACGGGAAGTTGCGTGAACTCGCTGTATTATATATATATCCTTTCTGCTTTTTTTTTTGGCAAGGCTCGGGTAAACAATATGCGGGCTCTCGTTGATGAGTGCGAGTAACGGCAGATTTCCAATGTTTTCTTGGGATCCTCTCTGCGCGGCTTTCTTTTACACCGAAAGTGTGGCTTAGAGCGCGGCTTTTCCCAATGCTGGACAATGCCGGATTTCTCCTCGAGCTTATATTCTTTAAAGGGTATATTACTATTTTGTCGGCAACTCGCTATACACCTTTCAGCGTCTCGAAGGCGAAAAGAACGGTGAATATGGTTTAGCCTGCGCGTACAGTCGTCGCGTATGATAATTAAATTACTCGCTGGCTGAAAGGCACCGAGTATACAGACACACACACACACACCATCGAGCGATAAGTTGGATAGGTATATAATACGCACGCGTGTACATTACCGAACGGTGGGCTGCTGCTGTTGGCGAGTCCGTTATACCCTCTTTCTCTCGCTCTCTCTCTTTCTCTCTCTCTCGCTTTGTCTCGCTCTTTTGTCTGCACCGGCCGCGCAGTTTTTTAGGTCGCGCAGAAGCTAAAAGCGAGCGCCGCGTGCTACGACGACGACGGCGACGGCTCTTGGCGTGTAGGTACAAAAGTGGCCGCTCTCTGTGCTTCTTTCTTGCCTATGGCGAATCGAGAGCAGCAGCAGCCTTTCATGTATATACATACATGCATATAAACGAAGCAGTAATCAAGAAGCTGCGCTAGCTAGTATATAGAGAAATTATCATGCGTGTGATAGTTATGTAAAGCGGCCGCGATTTTACACACGCGCGCGGCTGTCTGACTGTGTGCGCGATCGAGACGGCGACAACACTTGGAGTTATGAAACGTAAGGCTAGAATGGAAACAGGGAATTGGATTTCATAAGAATGTTATACTCTCAAAACAACGTGTGTGTGTGTGTGTGTGTGTATAAGGGGAAACGGTTGTAGAATGTGTGCGAATAGTGTGAATGGTTAAGGCGATCGACATCGACACAATCATCGCTGTATATATACGTTCTATTTCCCGTGGCAGCGGTGAAAACTTTTTCCTCGTCTCGTGGAAAATCCATGAACGAAAGGAAAGCGCGTCGCGATCGCGATAAGCTCCACAGCGCGGACTATTATACGCTGGTGTACATATAAAACTGAATGAGAAATTCGTTTCATTGATAGACTTGAAAATAAGGCGTGCGCGGGCATATAACGCGATATTGTGCAGACCTCTCCGGACTCACTTTCGACGCCTATATTGAGCCATAAAGAGTCCAAGTTTTCGACTTTTTCCCTTCTGCATTCGACGAAACTGCTGCGCACTGCGCGGAGAACATATAGTTTCATCGAGATAAGGATTTTGTCGACACTGCCATGCTCCGCTTTTCCGGGACGCCGATAAGCAGTTCTTGCGCCCCGTACAGGGGAAGTTGAGCAAAGGAATTGACGCAAGAATTCTTGCATTCACGCGGGCCCGTTGTCTTCGCAATTTTCGAAAAGGCAGCTGCCGTCTGTACGCACGTACTATATTTATTCATAAGATTTTACCGTTGAAACGGGCCACTTTTCCCTGGATCTTTGGTGGTATTTGCATGAAAATTGACTCGAAATAGCTAAAGGCTGGTTATTTCATTACCATAAGCGTAAAGCACGACTATTCAATGCGTAATGACTATTTTACTATTCGTTATTTACGACGGCTCATTGGGTCTGCAATAAGGGGCCATGTGTTCACACACATGTATTCATGCCCGACACTGCGTGCACGTGTTTATATCAATTCGTTAGCTATATCCGAACTTGAATATTAATCTAGTGTATATAGTTATTTTAGAAAGTGATTTGCATAATCGATGATTGTTCAGCTGCTTCGAAGTCTGAAAATGATCACTTGATTACTGCTTATTACATCAAAACCAAAAATGCTAAATTGGCGCCATTCTAAATCACTTGGTATTGCCTAACCTATCATCGTTTATCGACCCACCGGCAAAACGTTATATCAATCGAAATCATTGAACGATATTTACGTTATACATGTATAATAAATTGTACCGAAACATAACTCGTTCAACCTAAAACAACAGCGAGTGTACAATTTTCATCGAAATCCAAGCGCTGATTCGATAACTACTACCGAGACGGAGATTCTGCGGTGCGTATCGGATGGCTCGCGCGCGTTTCTCACCTTGGCTCGCAGCTCCTCGACACGACGACAGCATCGTATTAGGAATAGGCGAACCAACCCTCTGCGCTGCACACGCGCAGGCCTGTGATTTATGAGCTGCGAGATACTCGTGCACGGAATTATGGTTCCACACCGGTGAAAAGGGGGTCGTCGTCATGTACATGTGTATGTATGTATGTGTGTGTGCAGCGGTATATTCTCGCGGCGAGGAGATTAAGTATCATTTCGTCGACGTGGCTGGTGCTGCTGCTACTTGAACGGATTACCATTTACGAGGACAATTTTTTTTTCTCCCGCAGGCGCGCACAAGTTGTCGTACTTTTTTGACACCGCATCATTCGTCACCACGCGCACGGAATTGTACGGGGAATCGTTAATTTTAGCCTGCGATATTACGGATCGTGTGCGCATGCATGCGCATGCATAAATATCTGTCTCTTTCTTTCTTTCTCCCATTTTATCTGTCGCGCTTATTTTGGCAAGTCTTTTCACGGAGCCACACTTGTTATTTGTGTTTCAGGCATAATGAAGCGGGAGGCAGACGCCACGTCAGGGGGTGGACCGACCAACCCGACCAAACGCTACAGGCAGGGAGAGGATGAACTTCGACTCCTTATCCCCAGCAGGGTATGTATATATTATATGAGCATCGTCTCTCTCTTTTTTTTCTTGGTTTATCTATTGTTATGGCGAGATGCGTCGCTGTCAGGCTATATGCATTCTTGTCAGGCTGTATTGACGATACCTGTGATGAATATTTATTATCATTCTTTATTGTTGTATTGAATGTCGATAATGTGATGGATGTTTTATATCGAAGGACTAGTTAAGTGATAATGCGTATATCGCCTTTTTTTAAGTATTTTGTCTATACAGATTATTATGCGCATATTTTATGCGATTGTTGAAGATTTTAACTCCCCTGCATATAAATTAATACGGCAAACGTAATTTCCTAGTTGAATAATTGTATGTTTAAATTAATAAAAAATACGACTTTCACTAAAATATGATAAAAGCAAAAATAATAATTTTTACCTACAAAGCGTTGTTTCTACAGTTGTTCAGCCTTTATTCAAGCCTTTATAAAAGTGTCTAAATATTGAATCTGGTGAAAAGTTATGATAAAAAATGTGTGGACTAGTATAAATAGTCGCCCTTATGCATTTTGTATGGAAACATTTTATATTTTGGATTTATGCTCAATCAGACAAATACCTATGAACTTGTAAAATTAACATTATTCAACATCACACCCTCTTTATAAAATATTTGCCCCGCTATCTAAACATCACTGATCATCAAATCAACCCTTACATTACCCCATCTTCCGCAGATGTTTTAAATAGCTTGCCGAACAATCGAACCCGCCAATTTCTCACGGTCAACGACCCGCGAGCATCCATATCGACTGCACATATACACGTACGCACGTGCCTGTACATTTTCGTCATAACAAAACGTCGAGTGGCCGTATAAAGCACCGTTAAATCGGTACCTCGCTCGTATATGTATACTGCAGCAGGTGTAGCAATCCTGGGGCTCGTGCAAACCATGCACTATACACCTTTTCCCTCGCCGCGCGCGCGCGCGATAATCTTTCCGCCTCGCCAACTACATGCGATCGTGCGAACTGTGGCTAAAAGTATCATAAGCCGAGTTTCTTCCGGTCATTGTCGTGTGATCTCTTCTCCCCCCGTGAACGACCATCTCTTCGCGTTTGTGTTGCTGTTTAGCTTGTTTCTTTTCTATTGCCTCCTTTCCTTTTGCTCGACTTGCACTCGTACCGGAAGCCTCCGATTCGCGGAAGCCGGAAGTGCACAGCCGCGGCGAATCTTTTCACGCGGCAAGAGGAAAACGCTTGCAACTTCTCAGTGTGTACTCGGTTCTGTGCCTCTTTCGCCAATTTCGTTGAACGCACAGATGCGCCATTTATCTTTTATCGCTGGCTTTCGGATATACGGCGCACGTCTGCACCGTTCACCTTTATTATTTTAACTTTTTAATAATGTTTTATAGCTGAAAGCTTGGAGTTTGTTTGTTTTGTATATAAATTTTACAACGCATATACAGTTACGAATCCAGTTAATTCGTATCGGCTAAGAAATATTCTGATCCATCTTCATTATTCCAAAGACTTCAAATTATTCCATCATCATTAAGCATAGAAAAAATAAGAGTAAGAATTGAAATGTAATGCCATATAAAAAACTCTTATATCAAGCAAATGTGCCAGCTTTATAATTTGAAACAGTTCAATGATCGTGCAAAAACTGACTAACGGCTCGAAAGTATATATCTCATTTTCCAGAATATCCATTACACAAGTGTAATCTCATTGGACAAAAACCTCTAATACTGGATTACAGTATATACTGTAGGAAAAAAACACCTATTGAAAGATCACTCGGGGCGAAACAATTGAGAAAAAAGAGGCGTGTCTATATCTGTCGATCATTGAGCTTAAATGCCACGACGATATATATATAGGAAACGAGTGCTTCGATAGATTCCGTTTCGTGTGCGTGTATAGCAGCCGCGAGCCGGAAAAGAAGTATACTTAAGTGTGTTGTGTGTTACCAATCGCCCCAAGTCCTACGCGCATTATATATCCACTGCCTACTTGCGAGAACTGTCTTGTTTTGATATCTGTCTTACGGGGGATATATATATACTCGCGCAAGAGATCCGTGTACAAGTGTAAAATTACTATCGGACTTATTGAGTGGTAAAAAACGTGATGACCGGTAACAAAAAATGGATTGTATAAGGAAAAGAAATGTGCTGAATTCGCGGCAGAATCGTTTTGTAATGGTGGTATTAGATACTTTGGAATATATTTCAAAGTGTTATTTTCGTAAAGCTGGGAATGCGGGATTAATTACCGTGGAATAGGCAAATGAAAAACTCGTTTATAGCCAAGCGTATTCGAGCGTTCGTATTTCCGCGTGTTATTTTCCCCACCTCGGGGAAATAAGGCTGAAACTGGAAATCGGAAATGCGTGTGTGCGATTGTTGTCCGGGGTTCCTGCACAAACAGGCTCGGCCTCTTTCGCGCACACGTGCAGTGTCGTGTGCAAAAGAGAGAGAGAGAGAGAGAGAGAG
>UELV01083966.1:0-19820 GCA_900490015.1 Megastigmus stigmatizans | reverse complement strand
TTCCCTGCCCGGCTCTTAACTCCCCCCCCCCAATCCTACTACGCGTTCGCCGCTCTCGCGTTCATACGCACACATCACGAGTGTATATCCAGCTGTGCATAATGATCGCCGACGACACACTCGCCACTCGCATTAATTGCGCCGGTATCACTCTTCCCCTCTGTCCCTTTCTCTTCTGCTGGAACACTGCTTTCAGCTTTATTACGACGCACTTTTTTTTGGACGATCGAGTGGTATGTGCATATATACGTTTGTACAAAATTGATGGTACGCTCGTGTTTTCTTGCGGAGAGATTCGTTTAATCTTCTCCGCGTGCGAAATCGAGGAATATTAATTTCGTTTAGCGATGGTTTTTGCAAACAGTCGCAATGTTCTTATAGACTAAGAAGATTAAAAAGGAGAACTTGACGATATTAAATAAATAAATGAACTCAACGCGATTGTCTTTTATTTGTTCAATGATTCATCCGCGAATAATCGTGAAGCTCGCCGAATGTTTGCGCGAGTGCATCGTTGAGAAATATAGTCGACCCGGTCGACCCGGTTGAAAAATTTGACTCGATTCGAAGCGAAACATTGTTGACCAGAGGAGCGATATCGTCGCGGTAAACGTGCCGCGCAGTACATATATACCATTCCAAACAATAAAATAAAATAAAATTAAAAAAAAGTCAAGAAGTTATACGGATAAAAGTTGAAATATAATACTGCCAAAGAGAAATAATATTTGAGAGCGCCGCAAGTGTTGGACTGCGCGTGTCGCGCGCAGACCGAATGGATTCGATCCAGGTCACCTTGAAACGCAAGGCTCGCTCACATCAAACGACAAGCCTTCTTCTCGCTTCGGGGCTTCGACACTTCTATATTATCTTCAATTTCACGTATAGTACACACGTATAGCCGCGCATGTCCCTGTACATACACAGATTTTGTTTATGCGCATTTTTATGTCGGATCGGCTGGAATCCTCCCGATATTGGTTCCGTAAAACCGAACCCCCGAGTGTTTTTCTCTCAACCCCTCCTCGAAAAAAAAATGTGTCACGCATTGGATAGAGAAGGAGAGAGAGAGAGAGCTTTTTATCCTTTCCTGGCTTCCAGTTGGACGTTTTAATGGCGGAGAGACGTCATGCGGTGGCGACGTTTCAATTTGCGGTTCCCTTTTTTCTCTCTCGCTCTCGCAAGGCGCATTGTAGTTTGTAGTCGTAAGCTCCTCCGTCCCTACATCAGTTCTTCGCGTGGCTCTGGCACCTTCGTGACCCTCGGCAATTCAGGATGCATCGACTTTCCAAGTATCGCGTATATACTTTGCTCTCTCGCTTTTCGATCCTCTGGGATTCGAAACGTATTTGGGTGCGTGGGTTGTGTAGTCTCTCTTTCTCTCTATGTTTTCCTCTTTCAGTGCGAGCTATAAAATAGCTAAGCTTCAATTTATATTTGAAGACACATTTGGAAATGTTTGGGGCTTGGAGAGTTGAAGGTGCGGGTGGGGCTCATTTTAGGTTATAAACAGCACTAGTCTCTCTGGTTGACGATGTGCAATTTACTTATACACTGCTCCTAAAATTTTTGGAGGTACCTGTACATTTTGCATCTGGAATGAAATATCACATGAATTCGAATTACCCTGCGGATGTATACTTTTAAAAAGTATAGGTACACATTACCATTAATGTACAAATATTACCATAATGATTCATCAAAAGATAAAATACCATGAACAATTTAGCGTACAGTAAAAATGTGCGCTTCGTGCATAATATCGATAATGAGAAAATATACAAAGATCAATATTCAAGATTTATCGTCACTTTTTTTTAAACTAGCGTTTTATACTTAGTTTCCCGTTCACTCGCGCACATACTATTTTTGCAAAAGCTCGCGCGGGATTTGCAATTCAAAGCGCGCGCTCGCTCACTCGCATGTTTGCATTTATAATTTAAGATTTTGTTTTTCCGTTTGCAGGCAGAGCTGCGGAGCGAACGGTATTTTCTCCCGACGTCTGGACTTCAGTGCATTCAACAGTCTGCCGAGAACCAAGCTCAACTCCTATCATATCAAGGTACGTTGATCAACTCCTTTATTACGGAACGTTAATCAGTAACCGCCGCCCCTTCTTAATTCCTGCCTATATACGAACTTTTACTGTCGTGCGACTCGATATTATAAACACGCAAAGTGTATTATGTATTTTGATCGGTCCGTGCACGCGAGTGTGACCTTCCGCAATCAAAGCTAGCTCCCTTATACTTGACCTAATTATTTGGGAATTGTATCAGCGGAACACACTTAAGGGCCAGACGAATGTTTTTCTTCTTTCTTCTTGGACTTTTTGCCGAGCGTATCAATCTAATGAAAGCAATAAGAAATTTTTTTTAGTAATTAAGTAAAGTACACTTTCAATGCGTCAAAAATGATGTAACGAGGGGCGATGATTTTATTACATTGCAATGAAAATGATTGATGTTCTTGAAACGTATTTGAATTTCATAATGTAACTTGTACTTTTTTTTATATATATAATTACCGTTGAGTCACAATTTACAGAAATTGAGTAAACATTCAAAATAAGACTTAGCGTAATTGAAGGAAGATCGAGCGAAGTTTGAAGAAAATTATTTTTCCCAGTTCAAACAGTGTTTTAAAACAAAATTCAAATATTTAATGAAAGTGGTGGACCGTGGAAGACGTTCGTTTCTTTGAGCTAGCGCAGGTCATTAAAACTTATCTAAAGTTAGGAAGACGTCGCTCCTCCCGTCTGTTTTCTTTCACATTTACTTCTCAGTCTACTTGAGCGATTAAAAAAGAAGAACTACGTTGACTTCTCAAGGACGATCTCCATCAATCCACAATTACACTGTCAAACAAACTAAATTCTATTTAATATTTATTCCCATATTTTCTTATTCATGAAAGTACAAAATCAATGTTCACTTGACAGCTTTAAAAAATTTTTTTAGCCTAAAGTACGACATCGTTCACATTATCGTTTGTATCAGACTCAATACGAATCTTTTACAATTACGAAAAATACTTCGATTAGAAGAAATGACGGAAAGAGGTGTATTACACACGTAAACTCGCCAATAAAACTTCGTCCTACTCCGAATACCGCGTGGGAAATCAATATAAAGGCGTCGAGGCACCAGAGCAACCCCCATGCAATTTTCTTTGCAGCTCGCGACGTCGCTCGAGAATGGAAAGAAGAGAGACAGAAGGTGGAAGCACCGGCCAACGCATATACACTGGCGCACTGCTGCTTTTCCTCCTGGCTTACTTGCTCTATAGTATATGTACCCACTTGCATGCCAAAGCCGAGATAAGCATCGTCTGCGCGGTTGAAAATCAAGAAAGGTACATTAAAACGCGCACTTTGTATATACGTGTCCTTGCAGGCTCGTCAGTTTTGACGAATCGTTCGAATGAGTTGAAAAATACAATTGGTGCATTATTATTTTATCGTTGCCGCTGCTTTGCAGGTGAATAAAAAAAATCGAATGAGTAATGGCTGAGCGAATCATCCGTTTTTATTACTCGCGAATGCGTTTTGCTAAGTTGGTTCATTTGCTGAGCATTCGAGAGACTTTTTTTTACCGTCCTAAGCCAGGAAATAAACGTGCGCGGATGATGCTGTGCTCGTAATTCTTGTGTGGAATGTTATTTTGTTTTGCACCTCGACTATTGGTGCGAATGCGGGCTGTATAGAATTTTTCGTTGAATCTTTTTCTACAGTTCAACATTTATTAAATATTTTTCGATGATATGTATTGGCGAATACGAATATTTTATTATAATTTATGGTAAAAATTTAATGCATAAGTCCCTGGTTAAATCTATTTAGAGTTTTATCTTTGAGCCACGCTTGCACATTACGGTCTTTTCCATCCAAATTTAGCTCGAGTCTTTCTGCGCAAAGAGAGAAAAGCTCCTAGAGGACGCGTAGAGAAAAAAGAAGCACGAGCTTAACAGTCAGGAAAGGTATAGCGAGATCGTAAAGACATGTAAATTTAGCCGAGCCGCGTGTTTCCTCTACCACGAGAAAGAGAGAGAGAGAGACTACCTCTTGAAGTCGTCGGCGCACAGAATGATTCACGTCTCTCCCGTATACGCGCACACGTATTACGCTCCAACAACGTTCCTCCAAAAGACACAAAGATATCCCCGCGGCGCTAAGTTAGGACTTTCGACTTATGCTCCGCGAAGTCAAAGGAAGCGTATAACTGCAGTACGCGCTGCATTCGTACATATACACTATATCGGGAATTCAATTCGAAAGCGAGCGTCTTACTTTGTTCTCGATTAATTCTAGCGTATATGAAGAATATCGCTTAAGGAAGGATCGGAAAGATTCATTAAAGCCGCGTGGCTCGGTGAGCATCGATTTTAGATGAGATGCCATTGATGTATGATGGGTATAGAGTGTGGAAGGCAGCATCTTCCGCGAAAATTAATTACGGCCGCACCGTAGACTCGCGTGTATCGTTCAAGATCTTTTGCTTCTGCTCTTTTATGCTGATTCGCTGCCGGCCTGCTTGTCTTGATATAGATAACAATGTTGGCGTGTCTTGCGGAAAACCATTCGCGGCGAGCCATATTTTTTGCTCGTATACCCTATAGCGCACACAGAAATTCCAGTCTTATCAGATGTGCTCAACATTTCGACTTTTTTTCTTATTATTCAATGGTCTCGGGTGTACCTCTTGGCTGTGCTGAATGTATATTCAGGCGTATAAAGCGAATAAGGTGTAGTTGTGAAAACGCTGTTTACCGTGGAGTGGTTGCGTGATGAAACTTTAGGATCCGTAAGGAAGAGGACAAAGGAACTTTGATGTTTTCGGTACGAGCTGTTGTTTTGTGGAGAACAGCAGGAAAATGGCTGACGTAATTTAATTTCATGCCTCAGTGGTATAATCACTCAGGAAATCTGACGAATTTGGGATTCTCACAATCCTGAGTGCCCCCTTACGCTGTCATTGTCAAATTCGGGATGATTGTTAACAATTTACACATTCCACTTTATCTTTTCGTAGTTTGAATTTTCTTTCGTTACGCTAATTTCTTCTGAATACGTGTTCTGCTATTCTGTTTCATCATCAAAACACCAAGCACAAGTAAAACGTTACCCAAATCAAAATGACGATAACCATCAAGATCTCACTAATTTCGTAGCAGTTACAGCTCGTTATTTCCTATCATTGCTACCAGCATGTTTCCAAGTCTTCTTTCGATCACACCAAACATAAAAAAAACTTCTACCAAACTATCCGTCAAGCCAATCCATTGTTTTTTGCGTTAAAGTAATTTCTGAATGAGACCGCAAGGAGCAGCTAAATCACATTAGACGATCGATGGTGGGCCGAGTGTATGTGTGTGTATGTGTGCGTGCAGTTACGCAATGCCTATATATATACACAAGGCATTTATCGGTCTGACGTGAAAATGACTGGATCGACCTTGAAATTCATCCCTCCAAAAGTGTGTGGATGGGGATCGAAGATGGAGTTTCCCCGGGGGTTCGGGACCTGCCTCAATGTGGTCGATAGAAAGCGACTCGTGTATTATCCTTCGCCTTCGTCCTCATGCGTGAGAGATTCGGGGGGAGTGAGAGTAGACGACGCAACGCTAGTGGGTTTCTAACCATCCTCATTCATTCGACAAAAGAAAAAAAAAGAAAAACACGAACCCTTTTTACGACCGGCATTCGCATCGGCTGCTGCCTTTTTTTTCGCGTGACGAATTAAATGTAATTAAGGCTCAAGGTTACCCCCTTGAGTGTGTGAGTGTGTGCATGACATACACCCTATGCCTATACTTTTACGTATCTCTTATATCAACCTACTTGCTTTTATGATGCAATTTATGGGTCCTCAGCGTTTTCAGTGTTTACCTTGAATGCTATTGGGAATAAAAAGACACTTTAAAATATTTACCAGTTTTCGTAGTAAGTATAAATATTTGTTTTTTATGTTTTTTTTTTATGATTGATGTTCATTTATGTGAAATACTTTTATTATTGCAATAACAATAAATTGTGTATTCATTGAAAAAAGTTGAAATGAAATACATATCGGGCCGAAACTGTACACAGTTTAAAAAATGTATAATTGGATTCAGTATCACAATATTTAAATCCTTTTGTGGCACTTTCCTTTTTTTTATTACTTGCCTTTTTCTTCCGTATTCTTTCATCATCTCTCGTCCTTATACTCGCGGTCAAGGCTGTTTTTTTGCGTCTCGCATCTCGTTCCTTTTTATGCCCAGCTCTTAAACGGACCTCCAATAGTAGTGCTTTTAATTGCTTGCCTCAGTTATTTATTTTAGCATCATGGACTTTTTCATTTCGCGTTTGAGCTGCACGTTTTGCCCACTTGTCAAACATTGTACAAATATGTACGTTTCCGATGTTAGTTTAACCGTTTTTCACTGAATATTTCGCAAATTTTAAGGAATAGATATTTTTTTTTGCTTTTCGAGCCGTTAATTGTAGCTTAGTAAAGTACGAAAGGTTGAAGTATAAAATTCCAGTTTTATGAGCGAATCAAATTATTAACTTTGTTAAGCGCTTTAATTCACGGCGCAGTGACTCTCGCAAGTGGTCCATTATAAAGGATGACGACTGTAAAGGTTTAATTAGAGCCCCAAAATGAGTCTTAATCGCAGTTCGTGCATTAACATTTTCGGCAAATTGGCAGCGTCAACTTCATCGAGAGAAGGAGAGGGGGTGGGGAGGGAGGGAGGGAGGGAGAGAGAGAGAGATAGATAGATAGAGAGAGAGAGAGGCCCCAGGTATTGGCAAAGGGTTGACGGAACATTAGACGTTCGCTCGGGAGAGATTTATTAAGTCGTTACTCTTTACAGTGCAATTCTTAAGCTCGCAGCAAGTTGCCCGCGGGAGGTCAGTATTTACGTCGCTATACTCCTTTTTCCTTCTGCTCCTCTGCAACCATTATAAGTCGCTGCCGGATAATCTCCGGGAGAATCGCACACACCATTGACCGTTACGAAATCAGATTTAAAATATTCTCATCGTGCGCGCTCGCGATTTTGATCTTGATTATCTCTCGCCTTATCCGATATGACGGGGAGTAGACGCTCAGCTGACATTTATTATTCCCAGATACCCACATCGCTCGATTAATAAAACGATATAGCCGACGATTGCGAACTTTTAAAAATCCAATTAAATCGATTGAAGCTTTCTTCTGGCGAGCGCGAGAGACGACGAAATAACAAGTGATTCGTCTAGCGATGATGGGAGATACGTGCGCGTATGCGTGTTTACACACATATATATATATACACGCGAGACGCGAGGGAAGCAGAAGAGCTGGCGAGCTTAAGTAAAACGAAAGAAATCTGTCGTCTCTACTCTCTCCTCTCGTGGTATGAAAACGTGACAGTTCGTCTATTCTCTTCTACGCTCTCTCTCTCTCTCTCTCTCTCTCTCTCTCTCTCTCTCTCTCTCTCTCTCTCTCTCTCTCTCTCTCTCTCTCTCTCTCTTGCTCTTATATTTACACACACAATCCACGTATCAATGATATGCCAGAGACGAGACGCGTGTTATTTTTCTTTGTTTTCTCTCTGTATAAGGAAAGCCCAGAAATCGTCTAGACGCCTTTTCACACTACACACTTTGTTTCTCGCGAAAATCTGCACTTGCACAAGGGATTGTACGTGTGTATGTGTATCTGCGCCGTATAGCCAGGGAGCGATCGTCTCGGAAGATTATATGCGCGAGACTGCAAGTGAGCGGTTACTTGCTCTCTGATACCGCGATGATAGCAGTGGTGCTTGATCGCTCGACAATTTTCAATTAAAAGCGATTAGCCCAACTGATGAGACTGTATATGTATATCTTGGGGTAAATATAGTGCAAACTTTGAGTCTTTTTTCTTGCCTTCACATCGTGTGAAAGGTGTTGACAGTGAATGTTTTTGGAATACCGAGCTGGTCGAAATGAATTTATTTATCTATCAAAAGCTATCGTGATTATTTATAGCTATCGGAATCGACGAAAGAAACAATGGGCCTGGTATTACAATAATTTTACAATTCAGAAAGGAATTTGTCGAAAAAGTCGCCTGCCCTCGTCGTCGTAATGAGTTTACGAATTCATGCGTTCTCGACTCTTTGCTCAAGCACATAAGCGCGACATTCACGATTAACGAGTTTGCGTTATTCAAGGTCGAATGAGACTCTCTCGCGGGGGGCAAGGAGTATGTACGAAAAAAGAGGGGGCATATAAGTGGCTAAAAAATACTCGCTTCGCCAAGAATAAACTCTCGCGTGTTATCCTCTTGCGAATTCATGTATGCATACGTCGGTGGGTAAGTTTGGCCGTTCGACCGCCGCCGTCTCTTGGAATTTTTTCGCCAATCTGTTTTCGCTCGCTTTATGTATCGACAGTTGGCGCGCCTAGACGCGAATAGAGGCTTTATTCAGGGGGACCGTGCTTGCGAGGAGGAAGAGCTCGTACACGTGAAAATGACGGCGGTTTGGCGGAGTTCCGCATGAGCTAGTGCTACTTTTATGGTTGAAGTTCGTCTCTCGCGACCGATTCGCCAACAAATAATAATGCCATAACCCAAGTCTGCCAGCAACGAGAGAGGCTTACTTCTCTCTTCCCGATACTTAAAGTATCTAGGCCGAAGTTTCCGAGAGCTTCGTTTCGAGTGCACTTCCTGCTTATATAGTAAAGAATGACTGCTCGACGGGATTTAACTTTAATAAACTGATCGGGAAAACGTTTACGTGTTTTTTTTTTCTTCTAAATTTTTTCAATAAACTCGCACCCACAAACACTAAAGTTTTAATTTTTAATTTCAAAGATATAATAATGCAGCAAATCAGACTGATTCTTTCGCGCTTCAGCTTTCTATTTCTCTCGACGACGAAAAATCAGCATCAACCAAAGAGTTCCTGCACCCGAGTAAAAAAAAAGTCCGAGCTCAGCTAAAAGCAAAACTTTATCAAGAGCGAACTATGCGTCTCCGCAAGCGTAAGCGGAGAGCAGAGTATATAAATTCGAATTCGAGTATAGTCTCGCGTTGCAGGCGACTCGACTTTATACATACAGATGACACGTGACGCGATCACCGATATACTTTCTCGATGTCTGACTCGTGTCGATTCGCATTTTCACGATCCAATCACAATTTTGCCGCGCGGGTCTGTATTACCCTTGCACGTGCTGTACATGGTCCCGATTCGCTGTCGTATTTCCGGGCTAGCTCGTGGTACAAAGCTGCAGACGCGCCGTGGGAACAGCTCCTCCGAGCTTCTCACGTCCGTATTCTTTATTAAAGTTTCTACGCTGCCACGGGCGCTGCGGGTATAAGCGATTCTTTCGGCTGTCGGCTCCGCTTGGCTCGATCGAGTGCTCGGCTTTAAAAGCACCGCCGCCGACGCCAAGCCGCGCGCGCTCTTTGTTTCCGCGTACGCGACTCATCGATCGAACCTTGGAATACAAAATTCATGGACCAATGTGACGATCGGACTTTTGTTTTGTTGGATTCACTTTATTGCTGCACTGACATTTACTCTTCTTTCTTTTCACATATAAGTTTAAAAGTAACAGTGCTGTTGGACAAAAGATGTAGCTATATAAGCTTAGGCATAATTAGCTCAAATGCTAAGGTCAAGATTCTGCATACAAACATCAAGACAGTAATTCGCCAATCATCAACCAGTAATTCATCCGCTAGTTTTTCGATGGCCAACCGCTTTAGATCCCGTTATACCAAGCAAACGACGCAATTCACTTCCACTTTACACCGGAGCCAAAAATCAAAACTATCATATCTGCATTACGAGCGCACATTTTTTTCAACCCGTTCCACCCAATAGCAATACATCTCCCACTCGGAACCATCCAAAAAACTCTCCATAAATCAATGTTCGATATATATCACTCTGTCTCTCCTCCCTGCACCTCTTGCAAAAAAAAGGAGCAGAGGCGCAGAAAATGAAAGGAAACGCACAATCAGCGAGAGGCGCGCGCGCAGTCTCTTTCTTGCCCGAAGCTCATCAATAACGATCAGCAGCGCGCATGGCTAATGGAACGGCAGAGGCGGCGGCGTCAGCGGCTTCGGTGGTTATTGGCGGTGCAGGGGGGAAGTTATTAACATGGGATTCCCGCATGGCTATATACGCCGCGGCGAGCGTGTGGACCTCTTCTGCGTCCATGCCGATAAGTATCGCGGCTCTGCAGGCCGTGTGTCGTTTAGCTAGATGTATATAATAAACCCATGGTATATATATATATATATATATATATATATGCTGACTTATGTGCGAAACTCGCCACGAAGAATACGTTAATGACTGCGGAATAGTTGCACCGACTATGGTTGCAGCCTCCACAGAAAGTCCGATAATATTGGCTAACGTTAATGGACAGCGCTGTATACCCGAACAATACTGGAGCGCTGGGAATGTTGTGCGCGCAGTGCCATCGTGGGCGCTGTGTCTTTATTAAAATTTCCAACCAATATTGAAATTTCCAGCACCCCTAGAACTATTTGCGAATTATAAACATTTATTATATGGGGATTCATCGATTAACAATGTGCTATTCCACCGACCATTGCTTTTATACAATACTTTTAATATATATATCTACGTTTCTACTGTCGTCAGACTTTATGAAAATATCAGCAAAAGCAACAGCGCAATTTAAAAACCCCTTTACATCAAGAGGCATAAAAAATATAAAAATTATCATTATAGCACCGTATAATTATAAAAATCTGTGCAAATTCACTCGATGAGAGGTACACATCAAATATATATATATACATATTTAATCCCTCGTAAGCGGAAAAGTATTTCGCAAGAAATCCGGGATACGAGACAGGAAATGCAGAGGCATCGCGGGGAAAAAGTGTAAATTTAACGAGGCGCATTATTCGGCAGCTTCCTCTTTAAGTCTGGTTTCGGTCTGGTCTGGTGGTATGGGGATCGATGGCGCAGCTGACACGGGAGAGAGAGAGAGAGAGAGAGAGAGAGAGAGAGAGAGAGAACCACCCCCACGTAGACCAGCGTCGGTGGCGGCGGCGGCGGCGTCCTCGCTACTACGCACGCGCCCAGACGATTTTATCGACCGCGTCGGGGAAGCTCGAGCTCTCCCGACTATATATACGTAAACATACGCACACATCGCCAAGTCGGGGGCGTTGGGTGAGCGAACGCTTCGTCTGTGTGTGTGTGCGAGGTAGACGTCGGCTGCAGCAGACGCTCGTCGACCTGGCGGCGGCGGCGGCGGCGGCTGCATCGACGCGGCCTTGACTTTCCTGCTTTCCCTGCGCGCGCGCGCCAGCGCCAGAGCCAGACGTGAATGCTTGACGCAGGATAGAAGGGGAGTGCGAGGGGAGGCAGTAGTCTCTCTCTCTCGTTCTTTTCCCTTTATCGTATCAGGGCCTATCTGTCACGGCGCGTCTTATACAACGCCAAAGACCTTGTTAAATCCGGCTAAATGTCTGTTATGATGCTTCTTCGGCTTCTGCCGATGTATGTACACGTGTACATAGAGATGATGAGAGAGCTTTTTTTTCGTGTTGAACATTGCTCTTTGATGGGTTGGGTGCCTTGCAGAGATGCCGGGGTTGCGTTCCGCGCGTGGGTTCGAGCGAGAGTAATGAATTGAATAGCGTTGCTGTATACGATTTCAGGGGATAACGTGGTTATTGTCGAATAGCTCAGACAGACGAACTGAATATAGTCGTCAAGGGGGTTCCTCTATCTGCAGTTCAGATAGAGGAACTGTACACTCGCTAAAGGGCTTGTTATTCTCGTATGTCGAAATGATACAGCTCAAAGATATTTCGCTATTCTAATTATTCTCACTCAAAAGCAATTCAATCTAAACTTAAGTATATCATTAAACAACCGTATACTCCGAAATTAAGATATCAGAGTACTCAAAGGAATCCGAGTCCATAAACGGGGTAGTAACCGGAAGCATTCCAAAAGAGCTCTGTATATAGGCATCAGCCAAGGCAAGTGTGCACACGAAGGCATCAAGTCAAACAGCGGTCGATAGAATTATCCCTGATTGCCGCGTCACATAATATGCCGTCGTGAGAATCGGCTGCAGCAGGGATTCGGTCGTCTCATCGTCAACGTCCTTGACGCACGCCAGACAATGGGAAAGTCGCTCGTGTGATTACGGGACATACAATGTGTTGCGGCGCCGATCGCTGTCGGGACGTTGCAACCTCGTCGGGTGCCTGCATTGTTTAGCCGTGATCGCGAGACTATCTCTCTGTCGCGGAATTGCATTACCGCGCGGGGTTCGTAGCTGCTTCATCACCCCGTTGACGCGACGTTAATATGATGTATGAGTTTTCAGGGGTGCAGTGCTGCTGCTTTCTCGCTCGTCTCTACTACACTTTCGGGAGCTGATGACTCGGAGAAGATTGAAACGCTGCTTATTGCGCCACGACACTCGCGTAGTCTTTCTTGTGCCGCCCCCCTTATTTTCATTTGTTTCCACTATGTAGATGTTTGATTCGGTCCTTGTGGTTCGCGGGGGTGGTTAAAGGGGTTACCAATTTCAGTTCATTTAAAGTTATGGGTTCGGATAAAGTTAACAACTATATTGTTTCGTGCGTTTTCAATTAAAAAAAATGAGCGTAATGAAAGTCTGCTGAACTATTGAGCAAAAATCATTTTCTACGTCGAGCTCTATAAAAATTTAAATCCCTATAAAGTCGCCGAAGGTAGCCTGAACCTCGTGCAGCAATAAAGTAAAGAGTAACTACTATCCCATCGCACGGCCTGAATAAAATCGAAAGAAGAAGTTGGTCTTATACCCTGTATAGCTCGGTTACACCGTATAACCACACTAAATATCGCGTACCAGCATTGGGATAGAGGGCAGGTTATCCGGGGAATTTCGGTAGCGAGAGAAAGAGAGAGAGAGAGTCGGCCGCTCTCCTTCTATACGGTTTCCCTTCCTCGATTTTACGAGGCGCGCCTAGTTTATATGCGCAAGGGGGAGGGTAAAACTTGGCTTCTTATATACCGTACTGACTCGTCCCCTTCCCCTTACGGTAATTGCGCGTCTCGGTAATCCCGGATATGGGTTTATCGAGCCGCTCCTAACCCCAGCTATATGGAGAGCAGCTCTCCCAGTAAAACTGTCATTTTCGATGTAATCGCTTATCCTTATAGGAGCCGCGTGGTAGGACGGGGTGCCGCGCGCATGTTAACAAGCTTCCTTTATTAGGCCTTACCGGATCGTCTCATCATCGTTAAGTATATCGCGCTCTCACCTTGTAACGACGAGCTCTTGTCTCGTGCTGCTTCTCCCTCCCCACCAGCATGGAGAAAAAGTTTTTAATTTTAGTATATTTATGTCCTCCGTCTAACAGTATCAATCGATCTAGATGAGACTTGTTGAATTTTTCAAGTGGTTCTGGAAGTGGTCCTATTTCACACACCGTGAATCGTGAAATTGATCAATTTCTTTTCTCGAACGATGCTGCTGCGGAGGTAGACAATGGCGAGCGAATTGTATACTGGGAGTGACGCATGCCTCGCGCTTCCTGAAACTCCGCTGCAAGAGTATATACGTATCCGAGTTGCGCAAAGAGACTCGGTAATGATCTTTCCACTATGGTGCACAGGTGCGTTTGCCTCTCTGTATATATATACATGTATATACATGCGCGTGAGCCGGTCGCACCCGGGCAGTTTGAAAAACGACACCTCGCTACGTAGTTAATTCGAAAGTAGTCCCAGGCGCGTCGTCGGCTAGAAGTCGTGTCTTCGTCGTCGTCGTCGTAGTCGTGTCTTCTCTCTCCCTCTCTCTTTCCTAGGGGACTAACTCCCGATAATCGCAGCGCTTTGTCACGCTTATAGGCGAAAAACAGCTACTGAGCCACGGCGTACGACTGGCTAATGCCGCGATTAAGAGTTATTTATGCGCATTGTCTTGTCTCTGCCCCTGAATTCGGCTATTGCAGCGCAGTTATACTGCCGCGTCTAATTGTCGGGGGGGTTGAAAGTGGGTGCGAAGTGGGCGACTTCTTTCTTTCGCAAGATTTAATAACGCTGAGTGATTCCTGGTGAGAAATGATCGTCAAAGTCGTTATCCACGATAAAATGGAATTAGAACGATTATTGTATATTTTCATTTGCAAAGACTTTTACGTATAAAATGTTGAAGATGAATTATACGTGTTTACGTAAAAATATTTCTATGCACGACTTTCTACTTTGCGCACAAAGCATTATACGAGCAGTCATTAGTGTTTGTAAAATCAATCAGTACCACAATTTGCAACAGGTTCGTTCATTGAATCACGCGCATTTCTTAGGCTGCAGGAAAGATTTACTAAAGCAGTTTGTAATTAATCATGAATTCTGATATTATCGTTGGATATATAAAATCGCACAAGCGAGAGGTCGATTCTCGACAAGACACAACTATACGCCTTCGTCGCTTTCCCTTTGATGTTGTCGCCTTTGTACACGGCACGAGATTTCCCTTCGCCTACAGACTTTATACGAGGTGTTCCGTTCCGATTGAAGACTATACGAAATTAAGAAATAATAAACTTGGTTGCAGCCGGGGTTGTGCTAAAAATTTTTATAACCTCTTGCATACTTTATTATGGCTTCTGTAACGGTGATTTCGCTGCGTTAACACGATTACTTGCCTAAATCGAATCACTGGATCTTTTCTTCTTTGACGTGGATCAGAAGTTGCAAAGTCACAGCTTCGTTACTTATAACATTTTCATGAAGAGTAATGTTGACGCGCGATACCGAGAGCCTGAAAATGGAATGAATGAAATGGAGTTTGATAACGATTGAATATTAGTTGCAAAAATTATTCGCTATTCAATTACAGAAGATTTCTTTAGGTATTGTTTGTAAACATTCAGTGTTTGCTACTCTTAGAGTCTTTACGCAAGTGAACTGTGCAAAATCATACATTTCAAGTGAATTTGTCATTTTATTTATTTTTTGTTTTTTTAGTAATATTCTGTAGTAATTGATATAAAAGATTGAAGGCTTTTGAACGTGAATTAATAGGTAATGGAACAATTTTGGCGTAACTCAACTCCGTTATTTTATCAACTTACCCATATCCCCGGCGCTAAACAGTATTCTTATGTGTGAAAAATCTGTTTGTTTGTGAGAATAGTGAAATTTCTGGATATAAAAATTACTATTCACAAATACCGTAGTCGCGTGCTTTTTATGCGATATTGTCTGGGTGAGAGCCAGAGCTGCTGTCGGTCGTCGTACTCACGACGAGAAAGAGAGAAAGAGAGAGAAAGGGAGAGCGAGCATATTATAGGAACAATCGCGCAATATAGACGGGACGTGCCGTCTGGGGTTCAAGGCTATTCAATTATGTTTAACCGCCTATACCGACCGACCGACTCTCTCTCTCTCTCTCGCTCTCTCGGTTTTGCTCTCTGCTTCCTAACCAATAAGAATTACGAGAATACTTGCCACTTGTTCCCCTATGGCCGAGAGTGGGCGCGTTTACGAAAATGAAAGTCGCGTCGACGAGCACACCACAGCGCTTCCTTTGTTCCCTTAGATACATAAGCAAGAGGAGCGTGGTTTAAAACTTGAATATCCTCGCGCCCTTTCTCTCTCTTTCTTTCTCAAGTTTGTCGAACTTCTTAATTTCCGCTCGTTATACCGACCTCAGCTCGCGCGTGTATATAACCAAAGTCCTCATTTCGCGGCTTTAATGATTTCACGCGCTATTTAGTCGCGGGGCGCGCGACTCCCGCCGTTTGTCCATTATCAGCGTAAACAGACACTCAAGAATTGACATCGACGAAATGCGTTTTAAAAGTGTAATGAAATTAACCTTATCGTCGAATGTGTACGTGTGCGCGAGCCGAAGGATATTGTGCGGTCGACACTTTTACACTTGCGATTAGTGTATGCTGGCGCTTTAGTTTAGTCGTAACGTTTCTGTTTTTAGCGTTTAAGGTCGTTTTTGACATCAAATCTGGAAATTTTATGACCAATAAAGTGCTCATTATACTTCTATTTATGAATACTGGGGAAAAAAAAATTGAATTATGTGGATGAATAATTGATTTTTTGCTTGGAACAATTAGATATATAACCATTAAATCTATCCTTTTTTTTTTTAAAAAAAAGGTGCTATAAAAATTCAGAAGTTCATACCGAGCAGGAAATGGAGCTGTTAGTCTTCATCACGTAACTATAAAGAAGGTACACAGGACGCATCGATGGAAAAAAAACGCCCCCAGGGGACATCTGAGAAATGAATGGTGCCTTTAGAAAAATGTATCTTCGTAAGATCTTCATAAGATCACTTCAAAGTTAAAATTACAGTCGCACCTTTATACGTGGCAGAAATCGGCACGTGTCAGTTTTACATGCTAGACAAAAAAAAAAAAGAAATACCATCTAAGCTCGGATTAGTAAGAACGGTTCATTTTTATCGCGGTGAAAGGTCTTTTTTGCACAAGCAACACTAGACAAGAAAAAGGCAAAAAAAACAACCGGCAAGTTTAATTTTAGAGTTATTCGCGCGCACACACGCGTGCGCATCTCGAACCGTGGAATCGTAACAATGCTAATAGGATAAGCAAACATCTTTGGCGGGATGAGACAAGAGAAAGAGACACAGAGCGAGAGAGAGAGAGAGAGAGAGCGAGGGTCGGTGCTGCTGCCGCGGGCATTTACGAATACAGGCGCCGCGTTGTGGCCATTAATTTCCGTGCGCGCGGCAGTTGGAGTGTGGTGCCGTACGGCTCTCGTCGGCTCTCGAGACACACGCTACGACGGCTATTAAAACTTAGCCCGTTTGCGCCTATGTGTGCCGCGCAGAATTTATTTTAATCGTACGAGACCCGCTAGTGTCCCACTCTGCTCGAACGACTATCGCTTCGAAAAGATCCGATCGGTATATACTGTCTTTCAAAATTTTTTCGCTTCAAAAAGTGATTTTTTTTTTGGTTTTCAGGTGAATTTGCTTTATTTCCGAACGTTTTAGCTCGAGGATTTCCAAGCTCGAGTAAATAACGAAGCAAATACTTAATACTTGTGAAATATACTGCTGTAGTAAAACAAAAAGAGTAAGGTTGGAATCGGAAATATGCATAATAAACAGTGAAGAAACAATCGTTTCCTCACATTCACCGTCCACGCTTCACAGCCACAATGAATATTCACAACAATAAGGAATCCTCTTACCAACCATTTTCTCCACTATATATATACTGACTTGAATTGCGGAAGAGATAAAAAAAAACGGAAAATTCCAAAAGTATAAATAGAAAAAAAAAACATCCTGATCGTTCCGCGCACGCGCGGCTTGTTTACCACTCTAAATTGTCTCAGGTAGGCATCGAACTTGAGACTAATAGCGAGAAAGAATAAAGAAAACGTCGAGGAGGCAGCAGCTGTATATATCGGAACGAGGAGAGGTGAGGAGAGCGAGCGATTGTCAGGTCGTAAAAAGAATCTCTCGCCAACGCGATATCGCACTCGCTAGATATATAAGTGCCTATGAGCAAAAGGAGCTGCTGCTATAGCCGCTGCATATACGTATACATATATAGATATACAGACTGCGCATTTGCGCCGCTGTGTGAATGCGTAATAATCAGTCAACGACCGCGTCAGGGTCGCTGCTGCGGCGGTGTGTGCATAGACGCGACTGAGTTAGGCTAGGTCAGTTCGTATATAATGTGCGCCGGCGCGCTCAGCTATTACTAGTTCTATATTCTCTCTCTCTCTCTCTCTCTCTCTCTCTCTCTCTCTCTCTCTCTCTGTCTCTCTCTTTGTCTACTCTTGGTTCTTATAGAGCTTACTCAACTCGCGCGCGCACATATCCCACGCGAATGCTTGTGTGCAACGTGTGAGTGTGTGCGTGCGTGTTTCTGTGTCTGAATCTGTGTGCATACGTGACTTTGTGCATCGGCTTCCTCTGAGCTGCCCGTAAGTCAGATGATCCTTGTGGACGCCGCGGGAAAGAATTGTGCGCGCTATCTTTGTCGCTCTTTAGATTCGGAGATTCGTACAGTTGAACTAATAGTTGTCTCTGTTCTTTTATAATGCAGTTTATTGGACATTATTGGCATTCTTGAAAATTCACTTCTCTTGGGATAGAATCGCAGGCGAGGAGTCGATGTGCAGAGATCAATTGAATTTTTATTGGACATTTCTTTCTTTTCTGAGCCATTGTTTTAAATGATACCACTTGGAGGTCGGCTAGAGTATATATTTGTCTTTTGTGCGTAAAAAAACTAGACATTTCCATAAGCGTCAATGACAAGCGAACTACAAGCGCGCATATGATCGAAGGCTGAGAAGCTACGCTCGATCTTTCCACAGCAGCGCCTAAGCTCGCAGCTATAATAACAGTCATCGAAAGGGATTACAAAAACGCATTTAGCGCCGACATTAAAAGCTACTCTAGTGGGTGAGGCGCGCCGCCAAACGTAGTAGCACGCGACAAACAGCACGTATTATGTACGCATATACATCGTAATGCAGCTATATACACCGGCCGCAGCAAACCTCACGCGAGACGGATAAATATACGGTGTTACGTAACTTGTTTGTTACCGCTGGACTCGCATATATCTTGCCTGCCTTAAAGATAGTTTTTGATCCACTACAGCTGATCGTATCGGATTGCGCAATCGTATAATCACGAGCGTTCCCGAAAAGAAAAAAAAGAAAAAAAGAAAAGTAGAATATCGATTCGTTTAGGAGACACTCCCCCGACAATGAGTTTTTTCCTATTTGCCAGCCGCGAGATGTAATTGCTGTTATCGAGTGCGCGCCGGTTCCGCCGCGGCTGTAATCTATCTAATGGAAATCGCGCGGTTGCAAAGGTGAAAGAGGGGAAGTTGTCTCTCGCGATCTCTCTGTCTTTCTTCTAATCGATCATGAAAAGAGATTTTTCAGCGTCCACCGACCGACTGCGGCTCTCTTTTGCCCGACCATCGTAAAAATCAGACAATGAGACGGGATTATATATATATATGAATATATTTTTCCGTCGACGTAATTGTTGGGTGTGTTTTGCGCGCACGGAATTATGCGCTGATGGATTATTATTCAACCGGCAGATCGAGATGCGATCTGCATCGAGCGGCGGCTCAACTCGAGAGAAAAGCTTGGTGTGCAGTGCTGTATAATGTAGCGATTGAAATAAATACTTTTTACCGCCGCGTGGATTACTTTCACTCCGAGCGGCGATCCTTTTAGATTAAATCGATTGATTATAATATGCACTGCAATATTGACTTTAAATGGCATAATCTTTTGTTTTATAATAGAGAAAGATATATATGTTACAGTGGCCAATTCTTGTAATATACCAAATTCAACGAAAAAATGAAAATGAAAATTGTTCGATTTGGATATAAAAAAACAAAATCAAAATTTTATTTCCTGAAACCGACATTTCAATTTTCAGCTGACAGTTATCAATCAAGTCTTTCACAGTGCGCCTCTTCACCTAATCGAAATACGTCAAGCTTTGAAAAAAAAACAGGTTTGTAAAGCACGCGACCATAAAAACCGAGTCAAAGGCAAAAAAACGCATCGAATCTCTCTCGTTAACCCCAACCAATTATGACATTTGCCAAATCCACCGTTTAAGGGAAGCTATGCACTGCTGTTTCGTCCTATTTTTCCGCGTCCCCTGCAATTGACACTTTTATTTCGAGAATCGCTGCCTCCTCCGTCTACGTCCATTGTCGAATAAAGAATCTCTCTCTCTCTCTCTCTCTCTCTCTCTCTCTCTCTCTCTCTCTCTCTCTCTCTCTCTTTTTCTGTTGTGCTCTTCGTATGATCAGATT
>UELV01083965.1:0-13604 GCA_900490015.1 Megastigmus stigmatizans | reverse complement strand
GCTGCTGCTGCTGCTGCTGCTCTCGGGTGCTTTCTCTACAGCGTCTACCCTTTTTCCCTCTTTTTTTTTTAGGACGCGGCCGAGAGGAGAGAGAATCCAAAGTCGCACGAGGGCCTCCTCGAGATAGCGAGCGATTGAATCGCGCGCGATGGAGATTTCCGCTTAATTTTGTTTAATGTCCGAGCTCTTCTTCGCCTGGCTTGTCTACAGTCTCTCTCTCTCTCTCTTTCTCTCTCGTTTTACCCATGGCTTGGTACAATTCGCTTACGTAATCGATAATTTTACCGAGTGGAAGACGTTTCTTTCGCGAAAGATTATTATTACATTGCATTATTTATATTCAGAGATTGTAAAGCAATCGCGGTATCTAAATTTGACTGCGTAAGATTTAAGTTATGAAAGGTGAAATTTAAACGTCCCAAATGATTGATAAAAAATCATACATATATCAGATGCTATTCAATAGCCAAATTTTCGCTCGTTCTTAAATCCAAACGACATTCCACGACATTCGAAAATTAATTTCCACGCAAACCTATAAAATCATAGGATTTTTCCACGTCCCTCGTCCCTCAATCCCAAGAGTACGACGATAACTGGGAAAGGTGGAAGTTAGCGCACTTAACCCTCCTCTGCATTGTTTTAAGTTTCTTCTGCTCTGCGCGGGCAAGTTTGCTCCTTGTTTAACAAGAGTGCGCGCGCCTTCCATTGTGCGTTTGTCACAACACTTCATTTAGAAAGTCATCCGCCGGTCCTATAACAAAACAAACGTATAGCCCAGGCACTACGTCAAGTCCGCAGTAATATAATACGACGGAATGAAACAAAGAGCGAGAGCACCGCTAAAATTATTCCCGAGGAACGAGGCGGACGAGGCGGTGGAGAGACACGGGATAACTGGAAAGTTTTGAGGAAAAGCGCCGACTCTACAGAGACCCGAAGGTAATGATTTTATCTGTATTGTCACCGGCCGGGAATTTTGGATTGTTTATTGGATGATGGATAATGAGTAATACTTGGAAATGCTGGACATATGGAAGAGCTTCGGCGGGTCATGGATTTTGATCTGCTCGAAAGTGATCCTACTGTATAAACTATCAGAGGATGAAACATTCTAAGAACACTTTGCCAACTATATCATAGTTACTAATAATATAAATGACAGAATACGCATATAAATACATGGACTGAATTTAAAGATACAAAATTTTTAAACGATTCCTCTTTATATCTTTCATTTGAATTGGTGTATAATAGTGCAATAAATTAAAATATACATAAAAAGGCAATAAAAGTATTTTACGTGACTTCTAAGTTATACGTTGAGGCGTCGAATTAAAAGATACGAGGTATGAATTATCTTCCGAAAAGGCAATTGAAAAGTATTTATGATACACTGTCGGGCATTCGAACTGAATAACGCTACCAAGTGACAGCTTGATAAGGCACACACGCTCGTATTCTTTCGTAAACAGATATATTTATTCAGGAATACAGCTATTAAGTTTAAATCTAATTTTAATCTAAATATTTTTACAGATTAAGATAAACAAAGCAGGTGCAACAATCAAAAGGCCGAGTAACATTCCCGAAAAAGTACAATTCGTTGATCATTCAAACAAAATGACCACAATTCCATAATCGTAAGCAAAAAAATAAAGATGCATCGTGCAAAAAAGGGCATTAAGTACACGAACGAACAGGAGAAAGAATGAAAAGCCTCTCTCCTTTTGACACCTCGCGCCTCTCTTACTCTCTTTTTTTTCGCCTGTATACTTTCTTTAACTATCTTTCGTTCTTTTTAATGACGAGCAAAAACGGAGTCAGCTCTCGTCTCGACTTTCTCTGTCTCCCTCTCTTCCTCTTTCTCTAGTGCTCTTGCAAACGTTATAGGGTGTAAAACGCCGAGATAAGGCATGGCCTCCGAACCCTCATATAGTCTATTTCTCTCTCTCTCTCTCTCTCTCTCTCTCTCTCTCTCTCTCTCTCTCTCTCTCTGCCTCTGTATACACGAACGCGTGAAGAAGCAACTGAAAGCACGACGAAGCAAAGGTCCCCTCGGATCAGCGACGCTATACTGCTGGGGATATATATGTGTGGTATAGGTTGAAAGGGAAAAATGTGCCGACGTGTTGCGGCTTACTGCGGCTTTCCAGCCTCGTCGCCGTCGCCTCTCTCATTCAATTTCTTAAATACGCTGCACAGCTTGACTTGGGCAGAGCCCTGAGGAGTTGCGAGGTTCATTTCATCTTGGACTGTATTGAAACTTGGTGCGTCTGTACATGACGAATAATCGATGTATCCTTATTGTGAATTTTCCGATAACGTAGATCCCGTTACATATGTTGTTGTAAATTTAAGACTTTGGAAACAATCTTGATAGAATATGTTTTCAAATGTTTTTTCATGTCGAATAAAATGTATTGATAGTCATACATTGAGAGAAATAAACGTTTCATTCAAATAAATATAAATAATTTCCACTTTTTTTGATCATTTATTTCACTCAACTCAATATAATATAGTATTCAATATAATATATTTGACTCGATTACTAGCTAAGTTCAGTTAAAGGTGGTATATTAACTCTTAATATATCATTTCATTGGTTTAAATTACCATCAAACAAAGTTTATTTGAATAAAACGTTTACTGCTCTCAGTGTATGTATTGTTCAATTACAATATGTATTTCGAATACTTATTCTATGCTGCTTATCGACGTAATTTATTAACTGCTAATTTCTCGAACGCTCGCACATTTTTGTTGAAGCCTAATTAAGTAAATGAAACAGTTCTAAGAAATCATATATGTTTCATTCTGCCGAATTACTTGAATTTACAAGAATCATTTAATATCCCATTATTTTTTATTTTATTTTTTTAATTTTGAACAATACCTATAATCTTGACGATTATCGGAAAGAGATTAGATATAGTTCAGACTAAAGATACTTTATTTTACAATAGAATTTGGTACAAGAATAAATTTATTTGTACTGGGGAAGAAAAAATCATACCAAAATTGTACCTTTTTAAAGGTATATTACCATTAGAGGTAAACCATATATTTGTATATCTCTGCAAATAAATGGATAACTTATGGAAATAAAATGGATAGCTTATTACAACATCAATCGATTTCATTGATTCCCGAAAAGTTTAGTACGTTGTAGTAATAAAAGTTGAGACACTTATTTAATTTCAATATTTGAGATTTTTACATAAGTTTGCCGTATTAATTTCCACAATACTGCAATTTAAAGATATGGTATAATGCTACAAGTATATCTATATTGTGACACAGTCTGTACAGAAGTGCATATATTGCACTTCGACTTTTATATATATATATATATATAATTTTTTCTATAAAACATCCATTAATACAAATGGTTTCTTTTACAAACTTCTCGCGATCGACAAAATAAAAGAATAAATTGCAAATCTTAAACTTTGCGTAATGCCTTTGCAGATGTTCTATATTTACCTTACCTTTATGACCACACGTAATCAGCAGAAAAACATTGAGGATCTCCTACCGCGTCCGTACTAGTAGTAGTAGCCACCGATACTACATTGTCTTTGTGAATTCTCAACTCAAAAGCTTGTTAGAGATTCACTGTTGTGGCTGGTGCTGTGCTTATACAGCGCGCTTATATACATTTTCTGCTGTGTCTGTGTATAAAACTATTCCAACTAATCGAAATTCACTAAGGAATAAACTTTATTCATAAACTAGTTTTTCGTAGTGCCCGAGCTAAAAACAAGTGAATTGACCTTTTTTTATTTACATTAGGTGGTGGATGTTTGTTAGTGATTTGATATTAGACCGAGTCCACCTCAAATTGAACGGTCAGTTTTGAAAATTTGAGTATGTTGCTTTTCTTGGCACATAATTTGACACGAATTTTTTTTTCAATATCAATAAAATAGCATGTAACATGCAATTCTCAAAATATCTTACCAAATCTTGAAATTAAAAGTTTTCTCAGAATTTTTTAACAGTCGCCGTTTTCGAGTCCACTTTCATCCCATACAAGGTATTTAAAAAAAAATAAATAAGTTCATAAGTTATGCAGTTTTTTCTAGAAAATACACTTTGTTGGAAAACTATTTTTTTTATGAATATTTGTATGGCGGTAGCGGTGTTAATACCTATCAAACCATGTGTGTTAGATCTCCTGTCTTTCCCTCTGGTGAGAGAAAAAAAGAAATAAAATACAAAATTTTTTTCGCGCTTTGTGGTTGTGGTTAGCAGATACAGTCATTATAAATAGTCTTGCATACATGCGTAGTTAGTGTTCATATGTTCAATGTATGCAAACGATTCGATTTGAGATGGATTAGGTCATTAAGTAATTAGATAGTTCACAAAAATGTGATTTTGTTTAATGTTATACCCAAATACCTTTTTTCTCAAGTTTGAATGAACTAAACATACCAAAGTAAACGATCTTAAAGTAACTTTTATGTTGAATGTTTATAACTATTTTTTCATGGTCAATTTACTGACGCTATATGTTATTATTTACTACATCAATTTGTATATTTTAATATAAAAAATAAACGTTGTAGAACAAAATGTTGTAAGCAATAAAAATTAAATTTATTTGGAATTCATCTTCTTGCATCAAGTGTACATTTTTTTATGCTGATAGGTGCAGCAAATAAACTTATTTAGGTTTATTTTATTACTTTCTTGATATACGATCAAGATTATTATAGATAAAATAAATTTTAAAGATGATATCTTTAGAACTACTGATAAAAGTGAAACTGTAACATTATAAAACTTAAGCATATTAACTGTAACCAATAATAAACATAAATTATAAGTGCTTTAAGAATGTGCAAATGCAATTACATTTCAGCAAATTAACAATATAAGTAAAAAAGCATATTCACTATGATATAAGCAACTAATTTATTTTCGATTAAATTATTATTATAGATGTTGATTTATATTACTCAAAATGGAGTTAAGCAGAAAGGAAACTGAGAATGTAAGTATTATAAAATTATATATACCATATTCAATTTTTCAATAACATACGATACATACATACATACATAGGATACATATACCTACCATGATTACGTGCTTATAAAGATATAAGAATAATTTACGATGCAGCAAATGACTCTGATATCAAGAAGTAATGAGAATTTATTAAAAATTATTGTTTACTAGTAAATTTTAAAATGAAGTATAAATTTATTGATTTTATTAACATCTAATCTTTGCGATCTATCGGAGACCTAAATACAAGCCCATTATCAGAAACAAAATTATTGGAACAAATGGTGCAGGTATATTTATCTATTCTCCTCCAAAACGACGTAAAAATTCGATATTCATATTAAATCAACTACTGCAACACTAAACATAAAATTGTTCATTATATGATTAAATATATTATTAGAGAGTATACGAGAAAAAAAAATTTTATACTGCATAATAAGTTAAATTTACAATAATAATGTACACAAAATTAGGATAGAAATAATATTATTAATAAGATAAGTAATTTAATAAAGTAAACTGGATGCTGGATTTAATTGGTTACGGGTAGATATTGATATTGTAGAGATATCCATTTTGAATGCCACCAAAATTTAAAATATTGTTATATAGATTAATATTTTAATTAAAATTTATGAAAGACTTATGTAAGTTTGTTTAAATAAACAAATCGTTTAATGTATAATTCTTTCGAGGTAAAAAATTAGAGTAAATTATTAATAAAAAAGAAGGCACGTGAAGCGGAAAGCATTTTTTAGTATTCAAATATTTGTAAGAATTTAATCCACAAGTGTTTGTATTTTAGAAGCTTAGATTTCCTCGATCAATATATACAGTCATAGTCTATCAATACTGCTTAAGATTCGCTATCAACAGCTTGAAAAGTAAGTTTTTACATAAAATGCAATATTACAATCATTATTATACGTAAATCAATATAAAGTTTTTAAATTATTTTCTAGATACATTGCCGCTTTACCTTGTTGATGTCCTTCATTGCGAAGAGAATGAAGCAACTGTATACTATCATAGCTTCAATACAGTAACATTTTTCGGCTCGATGTTAGGTGGAATCATAGCTGATTGCTGGTTAGGAAGATTCAAAAGTATTCTCTATGTTAGTGCTACGTTCGTAATTGGATTGCTGCTACTTTCTCTAAGTGCAGTACCATTTTTAGAATTTCCACTAAGGTAAAATAATGTCATGTAATATTATCTTATTAGCTAAGGGAAGCAAAATCTATTTTTACTTAGTATTTTTAAAATAAATTTTTATTTTTATCATAATTAAAATACATTGAAAGTCACAATAATAAAAACCGCGGCCAAATCGTTGGCTTTTGGCTCAATTTTAGTAGTCGATTCTAATATATAAGGAGTGTTTAATCCATTAATAAGTTAACCAATAATAACACTTTAAAACTTGTATATTCAAAAATAACACAAGAAGATTAAGGCGTCAAATTTTAGATGATTAAAATTTTTTTAAGGATAGCTCTATTGTCAATTTTTATCAGTGTCATTAATCCAAAAGATCTCATAATATGGGTAATTAAAAGTTTGCAAATGCATCACCGTAAATTTATCAAATATTAAACTTACAATGCAAAAAAACTAAAAAGGCTAATTATGATAAGGTCAATGATCGCCATAAAACAAAAAAATAAATTTTTAAATATACCATTAAAATATTGTTTTCAAACTTCTTTTGATGACAGACATATTTAAAATAAATTTTCATAAAAATTTTTTTTTAAATGCCACAAAAGCTACTGAGTGAATTTTAATAAGTAAGATGGCAAATTATAGATAAATAAAAACGCTTTTAAATGTGTATTGTATATTTTTACAATTCTCTTTTATAAAAAAAAAAAAAAAACAATAAAATTTTAAAATATTAATAAATTAAGTGAAAATCTGTTAAATTATTCTTAAGATAAAAGCAATTAAAAAAGAATCTACTAAATAACTAACAATCACAAAAGGTATAAAAGTACTACATATGACGATTAAGGTATTTCTATTGAGTAAACAGTTTCCGTTAGTTTTCGTTGAAATTTGACACAGGGCTATATGTATAATGTTCTTAACGATCAAAATACTGAGAACGAGTACTGCATCAAATTTGACAACGATGACGGGAATTTCAATGAATATTATTAAAAAACTTTTAGTATCACTTATTTTGAAACTTACATTGTGATTTTTTTTAGAGAAGTCACAGCTTTGGCCTTAAGTATTGTTGCGCTTAGTTATGGCTGTGCTAGACCGTGCATTCCCGCTTTTGGAGGCGATCAATTCATACTACCGCAGCAAGCGAAACAACTCCCATTACTATTCATTTTTATATCCATAGCAATTAATGCCGGATCTCTAAGCGCATCTTTTATTACACCTATATTACGAAAAGATTTGACATGTTTTGGAGGACTTACCTGTTACTCTCTAGCTCTTGTTGTTCCTGCTGTTACAACGGCAGTAGCAGGAGGTACGTAAAAAAATAAATATTAAAATGGGTCATCTTTAAAAATTATTATTTATTTATTTCTACCAATGTTTCTATGTTTTAGGATTGATCTTAGTTAGTAAAAATTTTTATAGGATACTGATACCAGAAGGTAACATCGTATTAACCGCTACTAATTGCGTTGTGGTAAGTTCATCTTTGCAATGTTCCATTGTACTAAATATAATTTATTTAAAATTTATATTTATCCATTAGTATGCTTTGTACCAAAGAATAAAGACAAAAAAAAGGCAGCCGCATTGGTTAGATCATGCAGCTGATAAATATGATTTGAAACTCATAGAAGATATTAAATCAATCTCCCAATTACTTACATTGCTTATACCTTTACCAGTTTTTTGGTCACTGTACAGTATGCAAGGTTCCACTTGGATTTTTCAAAGTTCGCGAATGAATGGCGAATTCGCTGGCTATGTAATTAAACCAGATCAGATTCAAGTAGTTAATCCGATACTTGTAATTATAAGTATTCCAATATTTTATTTGTACATCTATCCAGCACTAGACAAGTATACTTTTATAAATACTCCATTGAGGAAGCTTTGCATAGGATTGCTTATTACCGCCTTATCTTTTTATGTTAGCGGAATTGTCGAATTAAATCTCGAGGTAAATTTTTCATCTACATGAAGTTGATATATGTAATGAAATTTGTTGTGACATTTAACCGTATTTTTTTTTATTAAAGCCTACATATGCGGTCAAACCAATCAAAGAGTATGCACAGCTGAGAATTTTCAATACATTAAATTGCAACGTTTCCATGATGATTGATGAAAACAGCCTTGTAGTAGAAAAATTAAATATGTGGAAAAATATTAGTATACCAGCAAAAGGCAAAAGATTTCTTAAATATAAAGCAGACTATAGTGATTGCGAAATTTTTGATACATTGTCAAAATTGAATTCAGGTGAAAAAAGAACTAAATACGGAACTAAAAGCTACTTGAATTTTTTTAAAGTGTCATGAAATTTTTATTAGGAATATTGGAAGTAGTAGAAAATCAAGCAACTTCGTGGGCTATCACCAAAGAAGGATTAAGCTATAAATTTACAGATACCCTTGATAAATCAACATCTGGTAATCCACTAATACGAGCTTTGATTTACGTGGATGCTGACTTCACCGAGCCCCATGCTACTCTCAATTTAGTACATAATCAAGAAGTTTCAGCGACTATATCGTTATCCAAATCATTGCAGCAGTCAAATTCGATAGAGGTTGCCCAAAAATCCTACGATTTATTTCTGAATGATCAGCTTGTCGAGTCAAATGTCGTTCTGAAACTTGGCGGTGTTTACACCGTTGTAGGACATGCTTCAAACTCAAATTTAACAACAGTTGGACATACCGTGGTGGTTACAAACCCAAATACCGTGCACATTTTTTGGGTGCTACCACAACAATTTCTATTGAGTATAAGTGAAATTATGGTTGATGTATTGATGATGGAATTTATATTTTCTCAGACGCCAGTCAGTATAAAAGTATTCTTGCAATCTTGTTGGTTAGTCACAGCTGCTTTTGGTAATTTAATTATAATTCTAATTACCAGAGCACAGTTTTTTGAACGAAAGGTACGCAAATACGAAAATTGTGATACATTGATAAGCCATAAATACAACTTTAATACATATTTTATTTATAGGCATTTGAAATATTTCTGTATGCTGTTTTAATGACTATTGGTACGGTCATTTTTGCATTTCTAGCCATGTCCTACAAATACAAAGAAAACTCTGAAAGTGTTCCAGATCGTCCAGAAGATCCTTCTGAAGTCTCTACATAAGAAATATGAAGTGTATTAAATGTATTATTGAAATGCAAATAACTATTCCTATCATCGTGTAAATAATTATCCAAAGACAATGTTTAGAACTTAATAAAGTCGTTTCGTGATAAAATACCATTATTCGTATCGTAATTGCGCCACAAATCACAATTTCGTCATTACAAACGTCTCCACGAATCCCTCATGAATAATTTATCCATGACGAATGTAACGCAAAATGCATGCGCCGGAATACAAGCTTAGTCAGAAAACAATAGCGGCAATCTAGGCGAGGGAGGAGCTCGCTAAGAATTATACAAGAAAGCGTATACCTATGTCAAAGCGAAGAGTACATTCGGCTTCCTTTAAATTATTCACCAACTGACGAATCAATGCGGGAGTCAATGAACCGCTCGACAATTCCCCCCAACGATTAATCTGTCTGACAGACTTCGCACACCCCGTACCAGAATGGTATCATCATTGTAGCCGACCACCGTATAATGGGTAGAGATGACGATATCTGCTGTTACCACGAGTGCATTAAAGGTGTCTACTGATATTGCTATACATCGAGAATATACACGTATATTATACACATACGTATGTGTAGACATAGGAAAGCAAAGGTGATAAGAGCGCAATGGGATTGAAGTACGCGACCAATAGTGTGGGTGGGGAAAGAACCGGAAGAGAGACCTCGACAAAGCCGTGCATTAATTATCCCTGATTAGTCAATACGCTATTAATCTCGCAAAAGTAATTAGCGTCTGCGTTGCCGCCGCAGCTTCGTCATCCTTATCCCCTTGTCTCTGTGCGCACCGTTTGCAGAATACGCAAGAGGATGGAAAAGGGACAGTGGAGGGAGAGAGAGAGAGAGAGAGGGTGGGCGAGGTAATGTTGCGGATCGGTAAATCTTGCTAATCCGTGGACACCGAATCCGGTGAATCTTATCTCTTTGCAAGCAACGAAATTCGGTCTCTTTCCACGATTGGAAAACGAATGGAATTGATTCGGGATGTAGGTGGTTACCTTTAATTCTTGAAATTGGTTTACTTTTTTAATCAAGTTATTTATAGTGATGGTATCGAGGTAAGGATCGAGGTAAAGTTAAATAAAAACAAAGTAAATTTAACAGAAGTTTTTAAATATAGTATAAAAGTGTGAATAACAATAGCATTAATTATATAATTTGTATCCCAACATCATGATTATATATATAATATAACTTTAATATATCATTATGCTTTATGCTAGAGCAAGAAGCCACTATTTTAGCGGGGCCCCACAGACGCCACTGAAAGCACTGTGAGCACTGAAAAAGACGGCATCTCACTTAAGTGGTGAAAAACATTCTATCTCAGTGAAGGACGATAAAACTCGTCATCTCGGCCGAGGGATAAAAAACTTGTCGTCTGAAACATATTTCTATTTACTCAATTTTAGGTTGGCATTACTTGTACATGCTTTATAGCTTTATGGATTTAAATGAAAATTTTATATAACTGAACTAAAACAAAATCTTCAAATTGTTCATTAGTGAAACATATAATATATAGAAAAGAATCTAATAAATTAATTTAAGAATAAATAATTATCATTGTTTCAAACACTAAATTACTTTATTTATAGATTTTTCAATTTAGTTATATAATTTTTTTATTTAAATTGATAAAGTTTTAAAGTTTGTGTAAGTATAATGCCAATACATGAAATTAAGGGGATGCCGTAGCTGTAATGACTGGAAAGATACTTTATATATGCATATTTCATAAAGAAAAGGAGAGAAGAGCACCTTCCACTTTTCAATAAAGAATAATTCTGTCAATTCAGATTTACGTTATTTTGTAAAATCTAGTCAAATTTCTGGAAAAAATGTCGCGTGACCAGGTGACAGTCATTCTTGACTTCCTCCGTAAGTAAAAAAAAAATTCGCATACGGCATGTTCGTCACCACTCAAGTGAGAAAATTAAATTGCTTTGTGTAATGTTTTTTTTTATTGATTGATTCAAAGATGATTTGCGTCTGCTTCTACGGCAACTGTGACGATATTTACGTCTATTGTGAATTTTTGAGTATCGCAGAATATTTCGTTTTTAAAATTTCTGGGGTCAACAATTTTTCTCCATTTGCTACATATATTGTTCAGTTCTTTAATGAATTTATGTCGACTGTTTCTATACCATTTATCGACAAATTTTAGAAAACAATCGAATGTAAAATACAAGCATTTTTCATAAATAGTTTGGCATCAATAAATTGAATTAGAGGAAGCTAAATGCCAATCTATTCGTAGCGGTTTTTTAATATTAGCATTTAAAGTATATATTTACGTGTTTTAAAACATTGTAATTCTTCTGCATGAGAGAATATTGAAATGAACGACATACATACCAATTATCTATTAAATTTTTGTCACGATCCTTCCGAACTCGAATGAAAAACCAAAATAACATAAGACAACCTTGTTTTATTTCGAAATCAATGGATTAAATGAATCCACGAGAAAGAAGCATATATAATATAAGTCCTCCGTGTACTGCATATATATACTCTCGGCAGCTCATTAAAATAAATAGTTTTGCAACTGCGCGCGAACATGTCTTGCGCGGGAGGAGTGTAGTGTATACGGGGGTGTAGTAGACGCCCCGGCACAAACAACCTGCATCATCGTACACAAAGTATTAAAGTTCGAGCCAGCTTGAGTCCCCGCCGAATTAGCATGCATTATTCGTTGTCAGTTCTCTCTCTCTCTCTCTCTCTCTCTCTCTCTCTCTCTCTCTCTCTCTCTCTCTCTCTGGAGTATAATTACGCTAGAATTGTCAGAGGTGAGAGAGACAGCTCTGACAAGAGATGACGCGAGGGAGAGAGGATACAACGCAACTGCATGTCACTAATAGATTCAGTGCTCGCGGTGCCAAGTTAAGTCAATCTTCCCTGTTTCGCATGTGGCCTTTCTCTCCCTTGCGCGCAGTACCTATACCTATTTCTCTGTGACGCTGGTTATTTTTGCTTTGCACGGCAAAGCCACGTATAGAGTCACCCGCCAGCTCTTCGCGACCTGGCAAAGGTGACATTTTCCAAATTAAATGAGAATGAGAGGCGCGGGGGTGTGGCCGCTAATTAAAATTAGTTGAATGACCAAAGTTCGCCACCGAAATTAGAGGCGGCGTTGTGCGTTTCGCTGCAGAAAATGCCAAATGCCTGCATTCTTCCGTCGCGCTGATTAATAGGGGAAAATTATTTACAGTAAATGCGACAGTTATTGAAGGCCCGTGTTTCCAGCAGAATATCGTTTTGTGTAGGGGAACATTATTTTTTGGTTCAATTCTGGTTAACGCGTCTGCATGTGAAATTTAATTCGTAAAGTTATAACGTGTAAAGTGTATAGCGTCCGATGACACGTGTACAACGCATTATTACTTTGCTGGTGAATTGGATGAATAAGCAAATCCATGTACAATGAAAAGTAGAAGCTTTTAAGTTGTTTTTACTTATTTGCATTATAACTATTAACGTATCGGTTTGATAATATATCTTGTTACAATTTATGCAGAGAAAAGGACAGATTTTTTTCTATATTAGCTTGCAAACAGTTACACTGCATCGCTTAAGCTTAAAGTTAAGACTCATATTTACTCAATGAAAACATCTCGTTAGGTACCTAATGAGCCCATAAGTCAATTCGCATAGCTCGGGTTGACTTTCTCTTCTACAATTAGACATTGTTATAAAAATTGAATCGTCGCCCAATCATTAATTTCAACAAAGCTTTCTAAACGCTAGATTATAAAACCTACAAGAATCAAATCGAACGCAATCTATTAGATTATCGATTCATTTGGAGATACAATAAAGTCAGTTATTCATTTTGATCCTCCACTACCTCAGCGCTCGCATCTCTCATTTCGTCTCTCCTAGCCGCTGTAAAAGAAGCGAAGCTCGCGCAATATCCACAATAACGCGTGTACCAACACATCCACGCAGGGAGAGAGAGAGAGAGAGAGAGAGAGAGAGTGAGAGAGAGGCAGATTCGAAAGCCGATTGCCACCGCACCAGACGTACGTCTCATCCTTGGCTCCCCAACATGGATAACACACGACGACGACGACGACGACGACTACGTGAACGTCGACGACTATTGCATCTCGGATTCGGGTTGGCATTGTTATTCGAAACCGCTGCTGCTCCCCCTTCCTCTCTCTCTCTCTCTATCTCTCTCTCTCTCTCTCTCTCTCTCTCTCTCTCTCTCTCTCTCTCTCTCTCTCTCTCTCTCTCT
>UELV01083964.1:0-11267 GCA_900490015.1 Megastigmus stigmatizans | reverse complement strand
CAAATAAGATTGTCACGTGATTCAGCCATTCGTTTTAAACTTGAACGTTCTTCGATTAAGCAATCATCTCGCTTTTGCACTCTGATTCTGACTTATTGCCAAACAAGATCCATTCAAAGCATCATAAAAATCTAGCCATAGTCCACTTTCCCAAGAAGCCTTTTGTACCTCCAAGACCACCGTGCCAGCTACATATACTTAACTCATCATCTCAAAATAACCGGCAGTATCAGCATACCCAGTCTGTACAACACGTACACGGGTATAGGTACGTGTACGACCTTGGCTCCTGACACATAATGCTTTCGCAAATGAAAAAGCATGCCTCCATAACCCCGCGTATCTACAGCCGTCCTTGCTTGTGCACACACATACGTTCTCGAGCCGAAGAAAGAATTGATAGGAGGAGGCAGAAAGGAAAGTTGGGGATCGATTAACGAGTACGACGATACCCGTATCTCATAATAAATTCCATGCTCTCCGTCTCTCATTCTTTCTTACTATCCTTCTTGCGCTATCCTCCAGCTGTATGGTACACAGGCTACTCGAAGTTGTTGCATCGATGGGAGAGGAAGAAGTTGCTGCTCCTGCTGGTCGTAGCCTTCGGGGAAAGGAAAAGCCTCTGGCGAATGGAGAGTCGGAGAAGGAGTGAGAAGAGAGATACTCCGAATAAGGGAATCCTCTAGCAAGAGACAAGTGCCTCCTTGCGTCCAAGAGAGGGAGAGCTAGCAAGCGAGAGAGACAGAGAGAGAGAGAGAGAGAGAGAGAGAAGAAACTCCTTTCGTGATGCACATACACGCGCACATGATGTGGTAGTGGTAACCGATGAACTCGGGTTCAGCGAACTCGTCAGGGATTCCTTGGAGTCGCTCACCGCCGCCGCTGCTACTGCCACAGCTTCTGCTATTACTGCTACCAACACCTTTGTGTCAACGTCTATGTCCTCCTTCATTTGGTTCGCCGGTGTGTGTGTTCTCAGGATTAATTGAGATCAAGCCATAATTCCCAGATATTTGGTAACAGCACACATAGTGGAGGTCGCAAGAAACTGTTCGAGGGAGTTCGTGTGCTCTAGATTAAATGCGAGGTTCCAGGTGTCTAAATAAAATTTTGAGTAAATGATATTTTGGCCAGCTAATGCAAATAGCTTTCTTGGTGTCTTGCAAAGATGCAGATAATGTATCGTTGTTTGCTTCCCGTGTGTGAGTTTACAAAATACGTTTTTATAAGAATAAAAGTGATTAGAAATCCGATATATTTATTTTTGTAATGAACTCAAAGTTTTATAAAAAGTTTTTATGGTTAATTTGATATCTGAATCCAATATTTTCTCTAGAATCGTTAACGACTTACAATTCGTTACTGTTCAGTTTATCCATAATGTAAATTTCGGCATTAACATTTAAATAGAATTTTTGTCTTTCTTTTTTCTGGTAATAGTTTTCTCGTGAATTAAAGTAAGGAAGAATAATTAAATAAGCTTAAGAATAAATAAAAAAACTTCTAATTAAAAATTTTAAACTCAACAGCATAATTAATTATTGAATGATTTACAGCTTCCCTAATCGGTATCAGTGAAACAGTAGAAGAAGCAGCAAGAATTTCGTATTGATTGTACGTTATAGCCACTGGACGCCAGAGTTCACAGGGCAATTTCATAAGGAGCGAGAAACTCTCCAGGGGAATTCGTACGGTGCCTACATTTGCGCCGCACTGAAGCGACATTGTCAAAGCCGATCGCACATCGATAAAAGGATCGCGAGAGAGCAATGGAACCGGTTCACTGAATATTCCCAATGCATCATGGAGTTGGCCGGCGCGGCACAATGCATCGTGACTGCGTTTTTACCGAATAATAAAAATAAAGGAAAAAAGAGGCAAAGAAGCGAGGACGAGGATAGCAAGAGAGAGTTCGAATGTTATAACCTCGAAAGGGAGAGAGAGAGCGACAGAGCGACAGAGAGAGAGAGAGAGAGAGAGAGAGAGAGAGAGAGAGAGGGAGAGGAGAGGGACTCGGTTTGCCCGTCACGACGAAGCCCTTGGAATCTAATCCTTTCGTCGTGGATTTCGATCCGCAAGCTAAAGAGTAAATCACGCGAAACTTGATACCGGCCAAGGTAGACGAGGAGGCGCCTTTTTTCGTCATTGCGTATGTGTGTATAGGTGTATGTATATGTGTGTATGTGTGTGTGTGTGTGTACGATGGTCGTAAATGTAGCGACAGTTAGTGGGTGAAAAAAAAAACCAGAATACGATTTGTATTGACCAGGATATTGCACTCTTCTATACTCATTCGAATTTTTTTCAAATATCTTGGGAACTTAACTTAAGGGCAGGTACTAGATTTGAAAAGATTCCTACCTTACCGATTTTTGCATTTAACGAAATATATAAACATAAAGAATTACGACCGAAATTCGTTATGTTTATATATTCGGAATTTGGAAAATAAAAATTTCTGCGAATTATGCTTCAAAGATTTTTTTCATAAATTTAGTCACTAACTTTACATATTCTAATAAAAAACCCGAAAAATTTAACTACATCCTTTACTTTAAAGATTGTCATGCAAATAAAAAAAAACCTTCCGAACATCTCGAAAACTGCCAAAAAAGGCGCGCGCCTTGCTTAAATCCAAAGGGAAATTTCCATCGAGATCTTTCCTCCCCTAAAAATGAAGAACGCATGGCGCTATCCAACATTTTTCGCCGAGATTTATTACGCCCCCTCGCGTCCCCTGAAAGCCGAGACTCGCAAACTTTACTCTACCTTAGCCAAGAAAGATGGAAAGAGGGAGAGGGAGAGGAAGCTAGTACTTCATAAGCAGGCTAGATGTACTCTGCGTAAGTAGCTCAAGACAGCCTCCAACTCTCTGTACTCGTAACACACGCGCGTAGACATGCTGCAATATGACTCACTGTATTAAAGCTGGTTCGTATAACGTTTCGCGTGTGGATTGTAACTAGTTGTTTCGTCAGGTTGACTACGTATAAGATCTCTTCCTCCCCATATACCCTGTAATATCGTTAACGCCTTTAATGCGTTCGTGCAATTTACGATCGCCGCTAATTTTAACGTGCGCGAATATCTATATAACACGATGAGTCGACGTTGCTTTCTGATGATTGCGAGTACGTAGAGGAGAGGCTGTTTGGATTTCCGGTACTCTCTGATGGGATCTTTTTTAGTGTCCATTACTTTGGCGATTGCTAATGAAAAGATAGAGTCATGAATATAATAATTGTAAAAGTTGTAAGCTGGATGCTTATTAGATTTTGTTGGTCTCTATATCTGTTATTAGCATTCGTAAATAGCAATTGAATCTTGATTTTATTGTTTTCACTGTCTGAATACTACATTTTCAAGAACGAACAAATTCATTTATCAGTCTAATCTTCATTAGTCTTGTTCTTCATTTCCAGACGAGGCTATAAGCTAAACGAGCAATCGCGTGTAGGAATATACCTACATAGATTTCTCGAGAGACACAGAAAGAAAGATGAAGGAATATAGAATATATACACTTCACTATCGTCGAAGCCCTTCGAAAGCAAAAGCGTATGGTGGGCGAATAGGTTCCCTTTGAGAAGGCGACCCCAGAGTCGAAGGCCTTCTTGTACGAAATTTATTTATTTTTTTCTCCTAAGAGTGAGACGTGCTTTTTCGTTAGGGTGTCGTGGAATTGCACGTAGGAAGAGTTGTGAGAGAGGACTATATACATATTCGCAAGTGATGGAGAGATACTTTTTTCTGCGGTGATAAATGGTGTGGATTTCTATGCTGAGTTTGTTTACAGGTGTATCAGTTACTCTTATATGCTAACTTCTTGAGATCGTGTTATACTTTATGCAAATACGTGCAGTAAATTAACAACAATTGGGTAAAAATGACCTTTTAGTTAAATTCATATTCGAATAGAGCATTGCTTATTTTCTTTCTAAACATTTTGTGAAAATTAGTGTGATGTCCCATTATACCGCGACCGTTTATTTAATTCGATTCACAAAGTTCAAAGTATATTACAGACCGGCTTCGATTTTCTATATTACGCACATCGACCAAAAAATAAAATTTCGTTTTCTTCCCCATTGAACTCATTTCCTAGAAATTCATTTTTGAGCTTTAAGTGAAATTTAATATCGATTTAAAAAACTGAATTTTACTATTGCCTTGACTTGTGAGACCTTGATCCTCGTAATGCGAATGACGTCATTACATTGTCAAATCAATCTAACAACTTCGTGTTCCTTGCCATAATCATAAAAAGAACCGCGAATACTCCATCAAACACCGAATCTTACGCATTCGAGCAGTCAGCAACACGCAATTCAGAACCCGTGGAATAATAGTCGGCCAACAAAGCGCCGAAAATGCGAGACAAAAAAGAGTCAATCTCGTAAAGCTCGCACGCGAAATCAAATTTCAATCGTCCGCTTTACACACACGTACATATATACGCACATTGCCATAGCCGTGTGAAGCACGAAGCGCTGGTGTGTTTTCGACCCATAAAGCGTTTCCCGGGGCTGTCATTCTCTCTCTCTCTCTCTCTCTCTCTCTCTCTCTCTCTCTCTCTCTCTATCTCGGAAATCACGCGGCGGCAGCCGCAGAGAGTCGCAACCTCGGCGTCCGTTGTTGTTCCCGGCGGCGTGGTGCGGCCCACGGTTCGATGATTTACGTTCTTTGGACGGGAGAATGGCGGTGATTCTCGCGCCGCGCCCGGCGCAGTACGCATATGACTACGCTCACTACTCGTCTATCACTGGAGATGATTCTTGAGCCATGAGAATGTGCGTAAGAGTATATTGGAGGATGCGTTATTTTGTGATAGCCTGTGAAGGAAGGACTGTATGGAAAATCATGTCGAGTGCCATGATTAGATATTGTAAGAAAAATCATAAGAAAAGTCACGAGAGAAATCAAGCTAAAATTACTTTAAATATTATGTCTACAACAGACGTAGATCGATCCTCTTTCAGAATGGAAGCCATAAGATAACTTATGTAGATATGACCTAGGAAATCGCAAGAGAAATCTCAGACGAAATCATTTACAATACATTTTAACGATTTCTCATAGAGGAAATTATGCATTTTTTAAACTTTAAATTAAAAATGGCTGCGTAGGTTCAGTGAATCATGTTTTCAAGAACAACAGCCTACGTAAAATGAATTTTTTCCAAACTATACAGAAATATAATGGAAAGATGAAAGTACTATTCGTATCAGGTACTAAATTATTTTGCACAGATTATAGGTCGATCCTCATAAAATCCTCGATCGCGTATATAAAGTGAATTCATATAAACTAATGCGCGAGAATATTAAGATTTCTGAAAAATCCATACTTGCTGACGTGATTTATCGTCTTTCACTCCACGCCCTTCGCAATTTAATAAAGACAAGCTTTACGATTGGACGCACCACGCTGCGTGAATTATTTCCCATTCCCCTTCGATAAAGCAATTTCTACGATGTGCCAGTGAAGGAGCTCACCACAATGCGGCGATACATACACACACACACCAGCGGCGGCGCTCGCAACTGTCCAATGAAATCGCGAGCGACGACTTGATCCGCGCAGTCCGTTGTTTATCGCAAACACTCCAGCTGTAAATTCAATGTAATCGACGAATATATATACATGCGAAAGCGACGTTTCAATTCGAACACGTTTACAACCCCGAAACTATACTCAACATAAATTCTTAACCCTCTAACTTTTAGCGCTTTACGTATATGCACTTATACACGTATGTGTGGTGTGTGTGTGCGCGCGCGAGAGAAAGTTATACTTCAACGACAGAGAAGATAAGCATCGTCACTGAGCTTTAACGTCGTTATGACGGTTATTTTAATGTCCCGCTAAGCTTTTATGTCCACAATTTTCGCGGATTTTTCAAAGGTTATTTAACGTCTGCATCAGCCGCACAGCCGTTATTGCATTAAATTTTGAAGTTTTATTTGTGTGTTTAAGTAAGTATAAGGTATGAATGGCAATGACATTATCATATTTAAATTTTATGAATGCTTGCGAGATAAAAGAGTTAATTTTTTCGTCTTTTCGGCAATGTCATAAACCTTTTAATGGACATTGCGAAAGGAACAAGTAAAAGCTCTTACAATTCCCAATGGTTCTATTTACAACTTTAAATTTACAACGAACTTACGTCATTGACAATACTAAACTTAATGTATACTATTTATTTCATTCATCGTTTTGCAAAATGATCTGTACAAACAATTACAATACTGTTAACAATTGCAAATAATTGTGTTTATAAAATCGTCCTATTGTAAAAAATTCCTTTCCAGTTTTCAACTAGAAAATAATAATATTATAGAAATGATCAAGTTTGCATACGAAAAAATAATTGGTATTTGAATTCAAATAGTTAATGATTATCTATTAAAAACATTGAAAGAAAATAAATTGTCCAGCATAGAATAAGCAGTCCAAGATATCTGCGAATTGACGATTGTGCTTGGACAAGTAATACATTTCCTTAAAAATTCTTGGACGGAGCAACTGTTCCGCTTGCAACTTTTTAATGCAAATTACACCAATGAAGACGGGGTATAAAAAAAGAAAGATGAAAAAAGTAGAAATCGTCTTGCTTCTCCACCTCCTATGTTGAGCCGCCCACGAAAAGAAATCGTTGGATCGGCTCCGGCTGGATTGGCTCCAACGGCAATTTTACACATCCTGCGAAAATTGCCGAGTTGTGCTCGAGAGAAAGAAGGAGAGAAGAAAAGTTTTTACTCGTTTCGCGGAGGCAGAAGTCCTTCAATAATTCATGCCACCGAATTTTCTTGTATACGCTCGACGTCCTCGCCGATTCGTCGGAGGGCCAATTTATGCCGATTTATAGGTGAGTTTGGTCGTCCGGATGATTTAACGATCGTTTATTGGCCTGTTTTACGGGATGTGCTGCTTTGTTTATAAGTCTAGGCTGCCTTTTATCATCCTTTTTTATTGGATGCGATCGTCGTGAATTCAGATAAGATGGAATTCTTTAATATAGCTTATTTTTAGTACATTATATTAATATATATAATATACTATAAATATTATCTGATATATCTTATACATAAAAATATTATCTTATATACTATAAGAGCATTTTTTTATAACTTTATAAACTTTTTATTTCAAGACGTAAGGCAGGAAGATTATGATTTTTATTGAATTTTGAGAGCATTTTTTTTTTATAAAGTTATGAATTTTTCAGTTTACTGCAATTAGACCAAGAATTGTTTCACTGAAAATATCGGATCTTAAAATAAAATATAAAAGAATATGCATTCACAAACAACCGATGCCAATGAAATGGGCAATGAAGAAATCGGAGAAATTAATATCGCACAATTGAATTCCCAATGGCAAAAGAAGGCAACTGAAGAGGGAAAAAAACAGAAACGTGTAATTGCGCATCTGCACCTAAAAGGAACGTTAATAGCGATGTTATTATTTGCAATTGCAGCAGCGCGCAGTCTTTGGCAGCGAGCACGAAAACATCGCTTACCAAAGCAGGGGAGAGTAAAATAAAAAAAGGGGAAGGAGAAGAGAGCAAGCTCGACGCTCTCGGGAAGTAATTTAAAAGTCGTAAGAGAATCGTGCAAGAAAGTCTCGCTCTTCCCGTGCTCGCGCTTTTAACGACTCGCTCACTCTCGTTATTACGCGAGAGAGAGAGAGCCGAGCCGCGGAAAACAAGTATTCGTCTTCGTTTTTCATGCTCATCATTGACAATTAAACATTTGCATGATACTCACCCTCCCCTCCCCCTCTCTTTCTCTCTCTCACTTGATCCTTCTAATCGCAGCACGCCGGAAAACGGTTAATCGCGCGTCCGAGTTTTGTTTCTTTCGTTTCGATTTCATGCGAACGAGAGTTCAGATATGAAAATCGAAACTGAGCTCTCTTGTACTTGGCTATGCAAACCGAGAGCTCGGTAATGTCCGACAAGTATCCGCCGGATAATGTTTATTACGCAAGTCGCAACAGTAAGAAGAGGAAACTGACATTTTCTTTGTTCACAAGATGTTGAAATACTTGATATTTACACCCGATATTCTTATACCGATTTTATCAGCTCGATAATAAAAGTTTACTTTTTAAGTTTTTCAGTGACTTATGAAGTAATTTCTAAATTAAGAGGTATCGAAGATATTTGACATTACATAAAGTGAAAGGAACAATAATTTTTAGTTTTGTCACATATATATATATTAATATAAAAAATATAATTTACGATAGGCGTCGGAACGTATACTTTTTACAGGATTCCTTGAATCTATGATTCCAGCTTTAAAATATATTTTCATACGCAAATTTATAATACACCAGTGTCATAAAAAGCTGTGTCCGTCCAGCGCCACCCTCTCCCCCAAAAAAAAAGTAAAACAAAATCGCTTTCCGCTCCGGAGCTTATCGGGAAAAACGAGGGAAGGCCCTTAGTAAAGATTAACGAGGCGTCGGGGCGGTCCGATTCTTTCCAAAAGAGCGGAAAAGCTTCGCTTTCGGACACACATCTATGTATAGGAACGCGTTTGTGCGCCAGTGCAGTGGAATTGTTTCGAGTGCGCGATTCGTCTTCGGACGCTGGCTAGAGATTATCGCGATTGGCTTAACTCCAGGGGGGGGTAGGAGAGAAAGTGCAGGCGAACGCGCTCGCGCTCCATGCGATGCCGTAGACTGGAGTGGTTCCAAAACATTGGGCTGCGCCACGCTCGCGAAACGCGCGCACCATGCACTTTGTTCCCTTGCTAACGACTCACCGGAGAGGATGCGCATGCGGCCGACGCTTTCGCGGAAATGGGGGAGGGCAAAATTTGAATTGTTTCACTTTTATGCGTCGCGCTACCGACTTTTATTGCCCTGCCTTTTTTATACAAAGAGTGTATATTCCTTGCCGAGGGGATCGGGACGAAAAAAAAATTCTTTTTTCTTGCTTATGCTGCACTGCCATTATCGACCGTAAAACGAAAGCCATTTTGCAAGGAATATAAAGAAAAGAATTTATCGATGCGGTTGATATCATACCAAAACCATTAATTTTACGGGTTACATTATTCTTTAGTATTATTAACAATGTCTTCTTTATAAATCGTTTTTTTCATCATCTTATGTTTTTATTTTGTGTATTGAAATGATCATTGATCGATGGCATTTCATTGCAATATGATTAATAAAGAAGTATCGTATCACTGACGTTATTTTTTTTCGGTCTGTTTCAGGTACGTATATATGCTGCTACGATGTGTTTTCTTATTTCTTCTCCTGCCCATATCTTGCGGTAACGTAAAACGCAAAAAAATAACAGCACGACGAGTGAATTATTTTTCTGCTACATTGAGCAAGAAATTCGTTTCGTGTAAAGTAAATCCGCCGGTTGCGACTGTGAAGCTCGTTTCGTATTACTTTTTCACTTTTATTTCGAATCTCGGCACGAATTGGTTCATAATTTCGTTTGATATTATTTCAGCATAAAATCGATTTTTCAGACTACCGATAATATCAATCACTGGAATTAATTTTATGCTGACGGAAATAGAAAAATCATGTATATGGTAATCGCAGCAGAATCATTATTGCCTAAAAGATTAAAAGAATGCGTCGCAATGACGGATAACGGGTACTATAAATCCTCAGCTTCCCTCAGTCGTATGTATCGCGTACATATGATCTGTTCACTAATACACAATTGAATGAGAGATCGAGGCCTTTAATTAGCGTGCGAAGTCGCATGGCTATCAATTGAACAATGGCAGCCTGCCTGCCTGTTCCCAGCACTAAATTGAAATTTGGGTATTGTGTTGCCTTGGTAATTGTGACAAAAGTCTGACCCCTAAGTGCGAAAATGTCGTGTGTTACAGTATGGGAGTTTGAAAAATTTGATACAATTATTTTCAATACATCGGGTTCAGACTTCCTTCTCTTTAGGGACTATACGTACACGAAATTGAAAACAGAATTAAATAAATATATTAATTTATTAGTTAAAAAAATGTTAAAAGAAATAATTTCAGATTTGCGCAATATAAAGATTATGTAAGCATAATATTCCACGTATTAACGATGTTCTCTTTCTCAATCCTTAAAGAAACTGCCTGGCATTAAATTCAAATAAATCAATAGCCGTCGAAAAAAAGAAAAATCCTTCGGTCAAAATTTCAATCCTTCTCTTCCTTATATAAATCTCACACCCACGCTTTTCTATATAAAAGAGGGCCACAAAGAACCGGCGAAGAGGAGATTTAAAGCGCACTAACGTCGGTTAAACGAACGTCAAAGCATCGTCAAATTGCACAATTACGCGAGTCTGTTCCTGCAGCGACGTAAGCATCTGTATGTATATATACATATATATAGATTCGACGTCCGGTCAAAAAGGAATCGGGGCCCAGTAAGATTTACGGCGCGAGGGTCACGCGGGCCCCTGCACTTGCACTCTCTTCCCCACCCTCCCTCCACCTTTCTCTCTCCCTCTCTCTCTTTCTCTCTCTCTCTGGCCCACCAACGTTGCCATTTTTGCGAAAAAAATTACTTTGTATATACGAGGTGCGGATGCTGCGATTTGTTCTGCCGTTGATTATTTACTTGTTGGTCGCTCGTTTTCTCTTTTTTTTTCGACGTAGTCTTCGAAAGAAAAAGAATTAAAGTATTTGAATCATTGTAATCGGGCGAGATTTATGGGTAGGATTACATATAACGTTGATAAAAATTGTTTTCAAAACCATTTTCGTTACAAAGTAAATAAATATTTTTATGTTGGGAGAAAAAAAAGGAACGGTATTTTCTCTACTGTCATTTTCGAGCCATAAAATGTTTTTATTTACCAGCGATTAAAAATTATTACACAAAAATACATAACATAACATGATGATGCTTTTCTGGAGTCATTATAAAAACACTGAAATATACTTTTACAAAAATTTTAATATTTGCAAGTTGTAAATAAATAATATAAATAATAAAAGTAGATACGATTACGTGACCGTATTGTGTATATTACAGATTTCAAGATAAGCTACCGTTTGATAAAAAGATCAAATACCCACGAATTTAAATAAGTAAGACAAGGGTAAATAAGACAAACTAAAGAATACAAAAATAAAAACCCTCGAAAGCAGTCACGTGGCACTTAATTGGTTTAGTCGTCGCGACTAATTCCGCGCCTGGAGTATCCTTATTCTTCGTTTATTCCTACGCAGGGTAAGGCTAGGACAACATCTCACACCCCCACACCTCGAAAATAGACTTTGTTG
>UELV01083963.1:10670-24571 GCA_900490015.1 Megastigmus stigmatizans | reverse complement strand
TATATATATATATATATATATATATATTATTAAAGTAAACAAAACCAATGTGATCATTACGTTTTATTACTTATCTTCATGCATAAAACATTTCCGATCTCTGAAAAAGTACATTTCGAATGCTCTGAATTCGCTAAAACCCAACAACGCACCAATTACGAAAAAAAAAAATAGTTCAGTCTTAAAAGAAAAGAAAAAGAGAAACAAGTCACAATGAGAGGAAAAATTGAATTGACCAATGAATGAAAGGATAGTGAATTCCACCTTAACCTTAAGCAGCGCAAAACACAGTCATTAAATAGGAAACAATAAAGCATTGGTTCACGCTCGAACGCTGAGGTCAAAGAGAATATCGCTCGAGTCGCATATTCCCAGGGGCGTTATACGGTAGAAGCAAAAAAGAAAAAGAAGGGAGAAGGAAGGGTATAAGCAGCGATCGAGAGAAGAGAAGTAGTAGAAGAAGAAGAAGCAGCGAGTGTCAGCTGATTTCTTTCGGGACGTCTGCGCGGCAGTTACACGCCCGGTAAGCATTGGCTCGTTGCCCACCATCCGCGAGCATCGCTCCTTCTCTCGTTTCGCCTCTGTACCACTACTACACAGAGTCCGGGGCTAGTCACCTCGACTCTAGAGTAGGCGATACTGATTTAACTCGCCGCTGCTCGGCTCTCTGACTCTCTTTTTCTCTTTTTCTTTTTTTTTTTGTTCCTTTCTTTTTCCACACGGGCTATTGGGAGTCGCTTTGAGCGAGGAGAGACTTTTTTGGGCTGGACGTTTAGCGCGCCGAGATGAATAATTAATTTGGCGAATTAGTGTAGTCGCAGGGATGAGCGGCTCGAAGATTAAGCTTTTAATGCGCTATTGGCACTGTAACGATGTTCCTTCTGGATTAACTTGTCGCGGGATTGATGAGGATTGTTGGAATTCTTTCTATTATGGTACAAACCAATGGTGCGTTGTGATTCGTCATTCCTTTGTGAGAGAGAGACAGCGATGTAGATCACAAAACTAGATGCTCAAACTCTCGAAAAAGATTTTCAATTTTGAATAGAGACGTGACATTTCAATCACTGTGTAAAAATGTAAAATGATATTTTTTTAAATCTTCCAGTATATAGAAATTCAAAAAAATTTCTGGTAAAAAAACAGGAATATTACATTACTCGAGGCGAAAAATTTAAAAAAAAAAAAATTGCAAATGTACGGTGAAAAATATCGATATTCGAAACCATAACAAAGGAATTTCATTAGAAAGCTGGGCAAAAAAGCGCACACAATACTTTTCCGGATGGCCACAAAGGAACGTCTCTGAATTCAGAGAGAGCAGCTGAGCGATACTCACGCGGGGAAGCCTATGCAGCTCGAGAGGAGGGAGGAAGAGAGAGAAAGAGCGGCCAATATCGCGTTTCGATTTCAATTAAAAAAAAGTTTCATCAATCAGGGACAAGAGTAGAGAGAGAGCGAACTGCCGCTGCCGTTGCCGCTGCAGCAGTGCAGAGGAGAGAAGGATATAGGCTCTCTGTGGAGTCCGAAACGTCATAAAAGTAGAAATGCCGTGCGGCGCTCTGCGTGTTTCCCACTCTCTCTCTCTCTCTCTCTCTCTCTCCCGCTCTCTCTCTCTCACTCACTCTGCTTCTCTCTCTCTGTCCCTCTCTCTCCTTCTCTCTCTATATCTGCAGAGCAAGTGCGAGCGAGAGCACTGCAAGATTAAAGTTGACTGGAGCAACTCCGCTATTCCATTTCATCGCGTGCAATAGTGATGAGAGAGGCAGAGGAAGCAGCAGCAGCAGCAGCAGGGAAGCGCAGCCCATAAAGAAAAGCATTTCAGTCGGTGTATATATCTTACGCTGTAATGCGCTCGAAAAGATATATATATATATATTTGTGTGTGTGTGTGTGTGTGGAAAGGGTCTCTGCGCAGGTTATAATGAAAGCACTGCAGACGAGACGCTGCTGTTGCAGTTTTCGCTAATGGGGATTTAATTGAAGACGCGACGATGCTTAACGATCTACTAAAAATCATCGATGCCAAAATATACGTAATGGCCGTCATCCATGCGTGGTTTGACAAAACAGTGAATCGCGTGCACGGAGGCTCGTAAACGCGCGCAGGCAAACAAACTGGCGAGAAATGAGAAATGCTTTCGGAAGAGTGAGAGAGGGGGGGGGGGGGTTAATCGGAATTGAAGTCGCAAGTTCAGGGCTATAAGAGCTTGAATTCGCGCGCGAAAACGGCCGTCGTGGCCGTCGTGGCCGGCGCGCACTGCCAAGCTGATGATGCCAGAGTCGTCGTCGTCGTCGTAGTCGTCGCCCATCCTCCTCCTCCTCCTCCTCCTCGTCGTTGGCAATTCCATTTTAATATCATGAATATTTCCGGGCCGCGCGAGACCGTTCCTTGAACTTGCACGCATTTCTCAGCTCTCGGGTTTGCTGGCTCTGTTTGTGTGTGTGTGTGTGTGTGTGTGTGCAGTGTGCAGTGTGCAGTGTGTGCTGCTGCCACGAGTCTGTTTTTCGTCGCGGACGGTTAACCGGCGCGATTGCATTTTCGATCGCACGCTTCTCTCTCTCTCTCTTTCTCTCTCGCTCGCTCGCTCTTTCTTTCCTGCCTATTTTCTCTGTCCCTGGAAATATCGACTTTAAGCCCGGCCAAAAACTCGGTTCTCTCACTCTCACTCTCTCTTTCCTTCTCTCTCTCTCTCTCTCTCTCTCTCTCTCACTCTCACTCTCTTTCTCTATCTTTCTCTCTCTTGCTTCCGTCTGCGTGCGTAGACTTCTTGAATAAATTGCGCTCATGAATTTACAAGCATAGACAGTGAAGAAGTTGATGACGGGAGTTCGCGAGGAAACGGAATTAATATTTATGCCGATTCACTTTTCTGTTTTATTTTTTTTCCCCTTACCCCCGTCCCCTCCTCCCCCTTGCCTCTCTTCGCTTTATGCTCCTTTTTAGTTCACGAATCACATTGCCATGTACGAGGTTTAGGTGGCAACTGTAGTCCGGATGTAGGCTCGAGTATCACAATATATACTCGAATATCCGCTTCCGTGCCAGTATCTTTATCAACTTGTGCTAAACAATATCGTTTGGTATCTTTTACATGGAACATGAGAGATATAATGTTCTTTTAAATATTAACTGAATAATTTATGATTTGAGAAACTTAGAACTACGGTCTGAGTTGAAATAAATTGCTTGGATGTAAAAAGTAACGTATATTTTGTTTTTGTTATTTTCTCGTAGGGATGCTCATCACCGTTGGTTGTGAAATTCGCGGATACGCAGAAAGATAAGGACCAGAAGAGGTTGCAGCAGATGCAGGCGAACCTTTGGAATATCGCCGGGGTTAACATGACTCCCCATTATCTCACAGCGGTAAGATGGACGTACGCCTATTACCGTATACAGCATCCCTTAACATAATTATCATTGTTCTCCGTCGTTTAAAACAATATTTTACATGGATACAACGGGAATACGACTAGTGTATAAATTCCTTAATATTTTATTGGTAACAGTGCGGTAGCAAAACTTTTTTGTGCAAATCACTGAAAGTACATGATTTGTTAAATTGTCAATTTAAATTGTTATTTTACAATCTTGCTATAAATAACAACAATCGAAACTAAACTAATAAACCAACAGCATAATTCAATAATTAATTAGAAAATCGATCCTTTATGAATTTTAAATAAGGAAAATATGCAGCATTTCTAAGAAACGTCTTTCGAAAGATTTTCTGAATATCTCCATTTAAATTGAATTTCCGATATACTTCTGCGAATGACAATACGCAGAGGTCAATTGATTTATCTGGGATTTTTTTTCAAAAGCCATTTTATATTAAGAATGCAAAATCAATTGTAAGGGAACTAAAGGGTTTCTGCTGATTTGACTTCAGAAAATTGAATCATACAACGAGATCGTACTCTATTTAATTAAGGATAGAATTTAATTTCGATTGGTATCGTAATAAAATTTCACGTATATACTATTCAACCTTATATCAATATTGTACACGACAATCAAATTACAATACTATTTTCCTGTCTTTTGCATAGGATTAATAATAATATTGAAAGGTAACTAACTATCTATTTACTCCGAGTATACTTACAGTAAGAAATATAACTGAAAGATCCTTAATTTCGCTATACGCAAAAACACGCGAATCAAGAGTTGTTCTAATAGCATAATGTATTCTCTTAGAACGAGACGCCAGCAGCGATCGCCCCAGCGGCAACGTCCCTCCAGCTCCTGCAGCAGCTGCAAGCGTCCTCGGGCGCGGCGACACCGGTAGCCGCTAATCCTGCGCCCAACGCCCTCACGAGCGTCCAGCATCAGCTACTGCTCCAGCAGCATCTCGGCCTCAGTGCCGTCGCCCCAACGCCCGCTCAGCCCGCTCCCGTACCCACGGCGGCCGAGATCAATCCAGCGAACCTTCAGAGTCTCGCTACCCTCGCCTCGCTCAGTAGCACCGCCGGTGAGTATGGTCAGTGTCGCGCTTAATTGCCTCTTTATTTCTCAATAATATCATTTACAATTCGCCTTTTCTTTTTTTTTTTTTTTCTTAAATTAGCACATTTTTTCCTCTACCTTTGCTGACGCTTTGTGTGCCGGTTGGTCTTTGATTTACCAACTTCTTCTTTCAGTTGTGCGCTCGCAATTGATTTGTGAGTGCAGCAGAAAAGGAAAGTTGTATACCTTTATACCTGCAGATGGTAACTTTGAAAAAAATGTGATTATTTGATTTAAACCAATGTCTTGCAAAACTTGACATATATCTACTTACGATACCAATTGATACCAATTGATACGAAGCCAAAAATTCATTTTCAATTTCTTTTATCATTATTTATAAGTAACGAGCGATTTTTGTTTCAAATAAAATTTAAAATAAGTTATGAAATATTTTACTTAAATTTTATTTGTTTTTATTTGTTCAATCGTTTCAATCTACTCAGATGGGTAATCGTGTATACACATCTGCGAATAAAGAGTGGCTCACTTATTCGAATTTATGAAAACTTTTTCAATTTTAGTAGGTTCGCCTAAAGTATCGGTAGAGTAGAATTTGAAAGCATATTTCAACTGAGTGTGAAGGAGTGAAGGCTGTATTTACTCATCCACAGCTAATAGCATAAACAAATACTAGCGAGTTTGCATAGCAATGACTGGTAAACTAAAGATACACCTTGAATTTTGCAAAATAAAATACCTCGAGCGACCTGTTAAGTGATAAAATCTCCAAGTTGTCTTTATATAATTCTTCAATAGTTCTATGCAAATACCATTGAAACAACATTTTCAAACAAGAGAATGTTATTTGTTCATTTATACATTCATTGAAACACGTCTTTGTATAATATTCAAATACAAAATATAATACACGGTAAAAGAATATACGATACAGTAAAAGTATGAATTTCACACTCTCCATACATTTTTATTCAAACACCTTGGATTTTCCTTTGTGTGTTTTCGGGTCGTCTGAATTACCAGGCATTGTCGTCGCGCGCGCAGACGTGAACACACGCCGTATACACGGCAATACGGGTTTTCGTTTAATCCCCGCAAACCCAACGTAAACAAAGTCGCGTTTCTATATATATATATTTCTCTCCAGCGCGTTACCAGTCGTATTAAATCTTCATTCGACCTCTTAAGACAATCAACAAACGATCAAATCAAAAGACAAGCTTTCCTACTGAAATGTTGCAGCTGTTTACGCGAATGTCGATTTTGTATACTCACGAGTAATACGTTTCAATTGATTTCAATAGTAGCTTTTATACACGTTGAATATACGATTTTCAGTATAAGCATAGTATCGTTATTCATAAACTAATGAATAAATGCTAATGAAGATTATGTTTTTCATAAATTTTCAATGGATTTTCGAGATATCCCCTTATAAAAAAGTGATGACCGGATGTTGTGAGTCCAAGATTGACGTCATGCGATTGGTTGATATTGTGCGCATTCGTCTAATCTGCGTCACGTTCAAAATTTTCCCCATGTTCTAACTAAAGTCTAACTGAAAGTTCTAAGTGTTAAACAAAATAATGTGAATTCTCGAATATAAATAATCTACCATATCTCATTAATAAAAATACTTCATAAATATGCATTTTCATTATTAATATGCAAAAATGTAAATTTATCCTTGGTTTCGTGACTGTCAAAATGCGTGACATGTATTATACATGTACATGTAGATTGTAGGTTAGTAGTAACATGGATCAAGGAACAGGTTCTGCTGCTGTTCTGCAGGTTAGACTGAATCAAGTTTCACATCTGGACGAAGCTTCAGTTGGAAAACAATTTTTTTTGTAAAAAAGTATTGTTTTAAATTAAAAAATTTTCAAAGTGAAGCTACATCTAGACATCAAACTTGATACAGGAGCCTTCAACTGCTATTGCACGATGACTCTGTACTTTGAATAACGTGCGAATAGTAAATTTTGGAAGCTTAACTGGTAAAAGTTTTTTAAATATCCATCCAACAATAATAATTTAACAAATTGTTATATTAGTAATTACTGGTGATTTAGGTTAAGACGCGCAACGCGCGCTGTTTAAATTCTAGTTTTTTTTTTAAATAAAAACGAGCAATTCTTGGCGTGTCTATGCTAACGTCTGTATACAAGAATGAAGCACTAAATAAATTAATAATGCGCAAGCTCGGGTTTTATAGCAACGAAATGAGGTCGATTAATTTGAACGAATTTGTACAGCATTCACGTTTCGCGAAAACTGTATTATACCCTTTTATGGCTCTATAAAATTAGGTTACAAAGAAATTCTTAAACTATAACGAATATGAAGCTAAAAGGAATTTGATGAAATTCAAATCGGGGGAGCATTAAAAGCAAGCTCACCTCTTTAAATCACTCGCGCATAAGCTCCCCTTATTAAAATATAATCTATATATATATTCCTCTCATTTCGGTTGATGCATCCACCTTTAATCATCAATTCTGCACGTTTAATTCACCGCGTAAAACTAGGATAGTGCGCCCGACAGTAATGCATGCTTTTATTCGCGATACTCGCGGTAAATCAGTTCTGCCGCGATATAAAAGATGCGAATTAGCCAGGGAAAACTATTTGCTCGGCTATATAGATAGAAAAAAAAGAAGAAGGAGAGTCGGGGGGCGCAGCCAATATTGACCGTTTACAGGCGCGCGCAATATCGCCTTCGGATAAATACCAGGGCGATGCGCCGCGCCGATGCTGCAACAGCAGCTCAGCCCCGCGACTATATACAATCTTGCCTTTTATTTAATTGGTTTTCATGATAACTGCATAGCCACGGCGCGCAATATAAGTTTGATCGCCTAGTTTACCGTCCCGCGCGCGCCTCGTGTAAAACAGATATTGCGCTCAGCTGCTGCTGCTGCTGCAACGCCGGCAGCGGCGTATACAATAAAAGGATTTTCAAATATCGAATTTCACACGTTTTGTTGTATATTATATTCAGCGAGCGGGTGCGCATTCATCGTATCTTTATCCGTGGATTAATACGTGCTTTCCGCGTACTTTACATCTTTATTGAAGCTGTTGCTCTATACGTGCTGGGCATATAATCACTTTTTATCTGTGCAGCCGCGTACATTCCTGTCCAACTTACACACTGTCATCTTCCTTTCTTTTCAATTAATATAAAGCTTATCGGAACAATTAATTGGTTGATATTCACTTTTATTGTTTCGTAAATTATTTTATTCACTGTGTCAAGAATTGCTTTTGAAGCATGCGTCGAAATTATTGTGTTTCATTCAGCATTTTACAAATTTTTAATTTATCCATTCGTGAGTGTATTCAAACTATGTTATAATAAAAAAAGAAAACTTGTTCAATACAATTGTAAATGTGGTAACTATTACAACGACGCATTGTTCATTTTGCACGTGTATGATTTCAGCTAACGCGGGAGTATCTCCGATAAGTATGCAGAACCTCGTCACTCTGGCGGCCATGACAGGTGGGACTAACAATCTTCAAGTTTCTCCAAGCAGTGAGTACAGCGAAGAATTCCTAACTCTCCTGTTACATACACTCTAACTAAACTGTACAAAACTGTAAACACGCACAAATATCCAGAAAGTATATTGATTTTAATAAGAAAAGAAACTTTATGCCTTTACTAACAATAACAACGTACAATAATTATGCTATCGCTAATACAACAAAAATGTGTAATTACTTTTTAACCATGTTCTTGCAATATAGAATATTTTGATTCACACTCTGGTACACGTATGATCTTAACTAAAATAATACATCATCTTAAGCATTAATTTTTTTGTCCTAATGACTAACGTTTTACTCAATGAATTCAAAATGGCCACGAGTGGCCAGAGACGTCTAATGAAAAGTTTTTAACCAGCTACGATCGATTAGCGGAAAGAGAGAGAGAGCAAAAAAAATCACCTTTTTCCCCCGCATTTTTCACCTCATCGCAGACTACATTAATACAGCAAATAAATGTATGTTCTAGCGCTAAGCGGATTGGCCAACTCATCAGCAGGTATGTCGCTATGTACGTGTCGCATTGCCTGGTATAGTATTAACCATTACTAAATTTGACTCTCCTTTTTTTTTTGTCGAAGTACCACGACCAGAGTATCCCTTGTTATTCCTCCCGTCGCCTACTTCGCGGTCATTAATCATTTGAAAGGAAAGCTTTGAATTCTCATTCAATTTTTCCCTAGTCTCTTTTTTTTTTCATTCAACCTTTCGCTCCGAAAATGAACCTAAATAATAATGATGGATGAACGTCGTCGCGCTCGCGGAGTTTTTGTGTATATTTTCGAAGCTGAAAAAGTATCGTGCGAGAATTTAATGAGGCTAAAAATACGTTACGGTAATGCTTGTCGAAAAGAGAGACACACACAGATCACACATCAATTTAACGAAAACTTTTGTTTTTTTGTTTCCCGTTACGTGATATAGCTGCTCTACTCGGAAAAACAGGAAGCTCAGGTGAGATAGACCAAAGAAAAAGAAACGTCGCAAGTTGTGCAGTAGTTTGTTTTTTCTTTTTGTATATCGTTCGTATACACCCTTGCAGCTATTGTATATCTCTATTCATTTTATTACTTCGAGCATTAAATAACAATTGAACGCAAAAGTGGTTTGACATTATTACACTGTATGGTAAATGTGTAGTTTACTCCCGTAAATTATTATAGGCTTTTCACGTAATTCCCGTAATTTTTCGCTATATTATCATATTTAACTGAGCATACGAACTTTCTACTTTTTTACAGTCATCAAGTTTTTTTCTATCACTCAGTTCCTCTATATTTACGACCTTCTCTGTGTATAAAGTTTAACCCTGCACTAATAATCGATATATATATATATAATATATAAAATTTTTAACGTCGATAATAGCGCTTGCACATTAATTTCCTAATGTTGATAATATGTATATTATTCGTAATCTAGCTTGATCAAGTCGTTGAAGAACGTGCGACGTCGAGCGAGATCTTTGTACTTTTTTTTTATTTCAGCTTTTTTCCAGTATTAATTGTGTACATTTTGTAAAAGCGCTTATGATATGATGGATGCATTTCTGCGGATTTCATTATGTTTATTAGTTTTCCTGTGTACAAAGGTAATAACAATGAGCGCGAGAAAAGGTTTCCCTTTGAAAGAAAAAGAAATTTTTTTTATCAAATAGTATATTTGGAAATCATTTGAATATCTTAAATTGAATCTTGAATTTATTCACTCTGAGTAAAGGTGCAAACCTTCGCCGTCTTACTGTACACGACTTTTTCTCCTTAATGAATTCCAAGTAATTTTTACAAATTCGCAATAATACTGCTTTTTTCAATATTGTCTTTGAAATAATAATTTTACAAATCATTTCTTTAAAAAAAAAAAGAAAAAAAGACTATCCTCATTGATATCACCTTTTCCATTAATTCAAACAACTAATCCCTTAATCGTAGTGAATTTTTAATCTTATGTTTATCATACGACTCGAGCACAAATGAAAATAATTCTGATTTACAATTATTAACTATTAAAACGTACATAGCTTCGAAAACACACAATATGGTATGGCGCATGCAGTTGTTGGCAGAGTCACTATAATATTATATCTTTGATTTTGCAACTATTTCGTCGCAGTGGCGATTGTTGCATACTGTTGAAAAGACTCTTGAAATCTTGTACACGAGAGCACAGGGAATAAACGAATCAACTGACGAATTTGCGAATGCTGTTTCAGGGTCGAGCGGCGGTAGCTTGAGTCCCGTCACGTCGTTGGCGTTGAATTCCTTAACCGGTGCACCTCTGAGCGGACTCCAAGAATCAATCAGCAACGCTTACTCCAGCTTGCAGCAATATGCAGGTGATTATACGCGTCCACGTTTTTTTTTTTTTTTTTCTTCAAATTCGATCGCATTTTTTCTAACATCCAAATCTATATGCAATTCAAAGCTCTCATTGGAAAGACAACAGTCACTGTGGAAAAGAAAGAATTGCACAGTAAGTAAATCCTCCTGGAATGAGCTTACACAGTATCACAGTAACACAGTTGTTCCGTAAAGTTCTTGGCTATATAATCTATGATGTCTTTTTTTCTCGCGTGTTGGTGTTGAAGGCTATTATTGTTATAGTAACTCTGTAGAGTTTGGCTTCTGACACATTTTTTATTTTTTATACAGTGTATTTTATTCTGTTTGTGTTTTCAGGTTTTTTTTTTTTTTTTTTTTTTCAACTTTATGAAAAGTATAGTTGTTGCAGTACTGTATCATTTTGAAATATGTTTTTATAACAAATATGAGAGCTATATTTTTTATTGCAACTTCATCAATCAACTTCATAATAGATCACATTTTTGTTTGTTTTTTCGTATCAGTAAAAGATGTTTTGAATTATGTTCTTTTTACACCGTAGCAACATACAAATTAATAATAGTATATTATGCAACAAGTGCGTAAAATGCGATTTTACACACGGGTAAGATGGAACGCGAGTGATGTTCGATCACTACGAATGTGAAAATGTACGCACGCGTTGCATTACGATATTTTTTGACATAAGATATCTTTGAAAAACAGTGTATCATTTACTTTGTTTAACCTTTTGGAAGCAGTGCTTGCGATTAGCAAAATTGGAGCTATGAGAAAGGGCAACTCATTGTGTATAGCTTTATTTTTGCGTAGTGACTTACAAGCGCTCCGTAGAACGTCCCATATTCAACGTACAATCGTACATTTCGCTTTATCTCTTCATCCGTAGTTATTCGACCAACGAAATCGATCCTTTATAGAAAAGAAATATCTAAATATCCGTTTGTTTTTATTTCTAGGGTTCCCCGCGTTCACAACAGCAGCAGCGGCAACTGTGCAGACGGCCTCGAACTTCAACGATTTTCGATTACTGTCGAAGCAAATCGAGGGTCCGGAGGGCTGTAACCTCTTCATTTACCACTTGCCCCACACCTACACGGACACGGATCTCGTTACCATGTTCATGCCCTTCGGCACTGTTCTCTCGGCCAAGGTCTTCATCGACAAGGAGACGAAAAAGAGCAAGTGCTTCGGTGAGCCAACTTTATATACTGCATATATATATATATATATATATATATATATGTGTGTGTGCACCCTTTGAAGAGCTGCGAGAAATCCAGAACGTTAGATTCGAGCTTTATTGAGTTTAACGGAAATCAATGTTTAGATATTGCGCTTAATTGAAAATTTACGCTGATATCGCGAATAACAAGGATATAGAGTTATAAAACGAAATAGTTTTGTGTTTCGGTTATTGGTTTTTTTCACTTTTACTTTAATTTTATCAATGACGACCTATTGACACTAAAAACGCTCGGTCAATAGCGTTGAGATTGGTTAAATTAGTTTAATTTGCGATGCATTAGCACAATCGATCCCATCTACCGAACTGTATATGCAACTTGACGTATCACTAATTAGAAAATGCAATCGTTCAAAGTAGATCTTATCTTAAATCAGATAGAAGTCTGCAATGACGTGCACAATATTACGCTACGTTTAACTTGTATGTCGTGAACTCATAAAACGTTGATAAAACTGTAATGATTGATCGCAGTATCTCATTGTATATCTTAATCGTTTCATTGTTCTCTTCTCTTTTTTTTTCCTCGAGCAATTAAGCGTAACTCTGGTAATCTTTCTTTTAGGTTTCGTGTCTTACGACAAGATGGCGAGTGCTCAGAAGGCAATTCAAATGATGCACGGCTTTCAGATTGGCACGAAACGACTAAAAGTTCAACTAAAGAAGTCGAAGGATGTCAAGCCTTACTAGCCCGACGTCCCCTATTAGTAGGTAGATACTAAAATCCACAAAAACCAAAAAAAAAAAAACTTTTTTAAAAAAAAACGGACATTATTGCGACTCGAAAACAAGACTGATGTTCAAGTCCCTAAAATAAGTCTTGAACGCGTCGTTTCGACGCGCGTTCATAGTCTTCAAAAGTGCATATATACATATGTGTTCAAAGCGTGCAAAATCGAGGTCGCTCTTTTAACCGAGCACAAAGTATTATTAGAGGGTAGAGTATTATTTATTTTTTTTTCCTTCTGGTCGCTGGGACCTAAAACGTTCTCTCTTTCAATATATAGTGTATATATATATATATATAGTCAAATCTTTTCAGTACCTCCCAGTGTACTGACTGAGAAACCTCGGAGTACTGAACTCTTAACTTTTCTGTAATAGCCCTTTTTAAGGAAGGCCAGAAAACTCTATACCAAATCATAATGATAAGCGCAAACTGTGATATTTTTCGAATATATACTTTGCATCGCGTGTATTTCTTTCAACTTATACACGAACCGTGACATTTTCTTTTCGTTTTTTTTTTTTAATCATCCTTTTCCAAGGCTTCGTTGCATTTACATAATAAATCAGACAAACGATCAAACAACGAACAAAAACCGCACTAAATATTACAATACGTTATATTATAAAACAAAAGAGTGTACATATATATAGATGCAGAACTCGCGGTATACGCGACCGTTGCAAGATTCCATTGTTGCGAGTAGAGCCCATTTACTCGCAGCAAGCAGATTTTCTTTCATTTTTTTTCCTCCCACTTTTTCTTTGTTGTTCTTGTTGTTGTTGTTTTTCGCGGCCGAACTGCCCGTCTGCACGTTATATTATTGGACTACGGAATAATCTCCGTTTCATCCGTCCACACAATTCGTTTTATCGCTCCTTTATTACGTAGTCACGCGAATATTTTCCATATAGCCCGCCCTGCTATATATAGCAAGCCTCTAACACTGCACCTCACGGAACGAGATCCTTTCACACCGACACGTCCGAGCAAAAATGTATATATATATCTACATACGAAAAACTACCGTATACATGCATCTATAGCTGCAGCAGCAGCGTGGCCGAGTTTTATCTCGAGTTCGTTTCAGCCGGGCTTTTTTTCTCTCTCAATCCACCTAACCCTTCCCTGCCAACTTTTTCCGGGCGCTTTTTTTTTCTTCTCTCCCCCTTTTTTTTCGTCACTCTCTCCCGTTGTATTTTCTGGCAGCAATAACTTGATTCGCGCACGCTAATAAATTCGATTGCCGCAACGATATAGAAAAATATAGCGCGCGAAGGCTGTATCACTGTCTGTCTATATGTGTGCGTGGCCGCGGCGGCGGCGGCACGAGTGCGATGCAGCCTGTCGTTGACAGGTGGCTCGTGATCCGTGTGCTGCTGCTGCTGCTCCTGTATTTTTTTTATTTTGCTCTCCTGTCTCTCGTTCCGTCCTTCTCTCGTACTGGTGCTATCGACCACGACCCAGTGCGCACACGTATATGACGGATCGATCGATTCTTACGTACATACTCATATACATATATCTATATCGGTCTCTCTCTCTCTCTCTCTCTCTCTC
>UELV01083963.1:0-10650 GCA_900490015.1 Megastigmus stigmatizans | reverse complement strand
CCCCCCCCCTCTCTCTCGTGTTTTGTGTTCGGCCAATTGAAACATCGCTGATTCCGATTAAATTGTCCGGCCCGTGTGTGCGTGTCCGCGTTTTCATTGCGACAAATTCGAAAATCATCAATCATGCCTCTATCTCTCTCTCTCTCTCTCTCTCTATCTATCTATCTCTATCTCTCTTTCACTGTTTGGCCAACCCTATATATGCGACAATCCATCAAACAAAAACTTAACAATTCTCGTGATGCCGTGATATGCGCTTCTTTTTTACTCTGTTATTCTCTCTTTTTTTTTCTTTCTTTCTTTCTCTCTTTTTATTTTTTTGTAGTTAACCACGTGAATTCTTGTTTATTTTTTTGTTCCGCATCTCAAAGTACTTGATTATATTAACAAGGTATCAGATGGCGGCAGTTACTTTAATCATAAAGCGTTGATTAAACAGATGTGGCTTTATTGTCTCTTAGAGGCTTTTGGTTTTTGTTTTATTATTTAATTATCTTATCGAGTATAATAATGGTGCCTCATTCGCAACAAAAAGACTGATTTTTTTCTGTTTTTTTCAGTGTGATCTCTTTGTAGTCATCTTTTTTTGTCAAACTGTTGTAACACGTTATATATTTATAGCTATGACATTTATCGTTGGTTTCGAGTCCTGTATAAAAAAGAAACAACATTGTTGCATTGAACAAATAATTTTCAAAGTACCCCAGCTGAGCAAACTAATTATAATTGTTTCACGCTTCTTTATATTTTTGACATGGTCTTGTTGCAAATGATGGTTTGAAGTAGAACATTGATATACTATATACATGTATAATATATATATTAGCAATGTGTTACCTTGCGCCAACATGTTGCCTCAAAATGCTTTAGTTGTCTAGTTTTTTGGGGGACTATGTGTTCTAAAAGTTTGTTTGCCAATACAACTATATACAGTGCAGTAACTGTACAAGTGTGTCTTCCTACTTTCAATTATATACAAAGTACGAAGGTATAAGATATATATCTGCCAGCCCCCCAAAGAGCACAGTTGTTTTTAACTTTTATATTTATATACACACAACAAAGACGACCCTTCGAACACGTATGACTCAATGTCACTAGATTGTGTACTCAGAAAAAAAAAAAAAAAAAAAAAACGCAAAGCTCCGAAGATCCTCGTTTGAGATCGCAAGATCGCTGCCTGCTTGTAGACAGATATTCGTACAATGCTCATTCAACATTTTGTATTAATAGTTCATTTAATAGCGAGCATTTTACAAACTCTGTATCAGAGTCTATATATATAAATTCGCTGTGTGGCATTATGCATTAAATAACTTTATTGGAATTCGGTCAGCGGCCAATTATGAATCAATGGAAGAAAAGGATGTTGCAATGTCTCTCCTCTTGCTTATATTGACCTTCTCGACAATCAATCGGCATAATTAACTTCTATTTTGTGACTGCATATAACTTGACTTGTTTATTTCCGTTGAATGTTTTAACAAAGTTTCACAATCCCGTGTTTATGATTGTGCGAGGGTTGGGTGGGAAGCTTGTACAAATTACACGTAAGATTTTAACATCCTTCATCTCCGCCGCGACTCCCCCGAGTCAACGACTGTACAAAAGCTTGCGCACCAATCAAACGAGGATCTTCGTATGTATTTTATCCAGTGTGGTGGTGACTAACCTGTCCGTGTGTTTGTTTGTGTGCCAGCAGGTGGCCTGTGACGTTGTGACCGTGTACACTCTCGACCGGAGTCGCCGTGCCATGTCTGTCTCTCAATTGATCGGTCAGTCACGATCCGATCCTTGATCTCTTCACTCTTGGAATCCATTATACATCCCTCTCCTCTTCCCCTTCCTTTCTCCATCTCTCCACACCCTCTTACTATACACCCTCCTACCTCTTCTTCTTCTTTTTTCTTTCCACCCACTGTTTTATCACACATAATACTACGTACTCTCTGTCACACATCCCCACCCAAAGTATATATACATGTGTATACTGTCACAGGACTAGATTCGCATTTCTTACGCGCGTATCGAGACGAGTGCACGAGCAGCAAATAACTATGTGTGTCTCGTCTCGATCGCACGCACACGTGAGCCGTCATTATCGTTGATTCCAAATAAACCATATTTGCGCCCTTGATGTTGGACGTCAGCTGAACGTGCGCGTGTGTGCGCGAGAATTTGCGCACTATACCAATTCACTGTAACACCCACATATTACTTTCTCTACATGCTTTATCTCCCTCCCCATCTCTCTCTCTCTCTCTCTCTCTCTCTCTCTCTCTCTCTCTCACTCTCTCTTTTTTAATCTGTTCTGTACTTACGACTCCCCCGATTCTCTCCATCACAACGCACGTGTTCTCGTCCAAGTAAGCGCATCGCCGAGAAATCTTAACAAAGCAAAAACAAATTTACAGAAAAAAACCGAAAGCTGTGGGGAAATATGTATATGTAGAGAAAATATATGTATAAGCGCATCCAAGTTTGTTCGAGGGGAACACGAAATCAAGAACGAAATCTTAAAAAAAAAAAAAAGAAACGAGAGAGTGTCGTTGCCGATGATCCTTTTATGTGAAGACAAGGTAGGCGTCGAACAGACCCGAGAAAACCAGTAAAAAAAAAAGTTTCAAATACGCAAGCGTCACACTTTTATATAACTCTGTACATATAATAAATGTATATGTATATGTTTGTACGTGCGTATGTATAATGGGGGCGAGATTGTCCGTTGTGAGTGCATCTATAAATAATAAATATATATATACATATACATATACATATATATGTATATATATATATATACACGTGGGAGGAAAAAAGGAAAAGGGAGAGAGAGAGCACTGCAATTGCGACGAAAGGAGAAGCTGTAGAAGAAGAAACAGTGGGGGCAAAGATTCGATTGGAGACACACGCCGATGACTGGCGGCACAAGTATTTTTTATCCAAAAGAAAAGTTCGCCGTTGACAAATTATAGTCGTAGCCAAAAAAAAAAAAAAAAAACTACTGCTCGATACACGTGTGTGTGTGTGCGTTTTGTTTTATGTATTCCATTCGCCTTTTTGGACAGCACAGCACGCGCCAAGCACACACACACCAGACACACCTTATACACTCGATGATCATCTCTCCACCATCGCACGACGCGATGCGGCCAACCTCCTTCGGATAATATATACGTGTATAATGAACTATAGGGGCGAAGCTGTCGACAGACCGATTGAAAGCTGAGAAAGATAAATATAGGACAGAAAATCGAATTTTCGCGTCTGCCGAAAGATTTTGGACGCGCTCACCGATGGTGCGAGGCGACCTTTTTTTTTTTAAAAAAAAAAAAAAGACTTTGTAATAAGATTGTAAAATAGCGTGAGAGAGCAAGGTACGATGGATAAAGAGAAGATTGCGCGCAAGTGTTTATATATATATTATAAAAAGAAAAAAGAGAAAAAAAATTCAGTGATGCCAGACACATTGTACAATGCGGTTTTATCGAGCGTGTGACGTTTGTCTTGTCTTTTTTTTTTATATATATTTCGCATCCTCGCGGTCGCTTGCAGGAGAAATTTCTAATTAATGTAATAAGTACGCGAAGAAAAATTTATAAAAGAAAATGCAAGCGCATTCTCAAACGGATTCGGGCAATCGTGACCAAAATTTATATCGAGCCTATATTATAAATTTGATTGAGAATAATCAATTTTTATAAAATTAATCAACCGTTTAGTTTTCGTAAACTATATTTTATCTACTATTATTAATCATGATTCATTTTTTTTTCTCTTAGTTATTCAGACGTTCTGTCGATTTATTCGAGTTTCCTTTATTTTATCGCGATGTCAGCAACGTCGTTTACGTGAGTATATACAAGATAGAGAGAGATACCCGGTAGGTTATTAGGTATAATGAAATCGAGAACTGCAGCTATAACCTTTTACAATGACGACGGGAAAGTCTCTCGCATTTCGGGGCATTCGCTTTACAACAGTTTTATATACTACCACAATGGCATCCATCAATGTTTCTTCAGCTCAGTGCCACTGACGCGTTTACGTTATACCTCATTTATATTTCCTCGTTAATGCAAATCAAGTATGTTATATATATAGTGCAATTTGTTATAATTATTTTTCTTTTTTTTTTCTTCCCGTAAATCATTTTCGACGATATATTTTGCTGTTCATAAATACACTTTATGAAACTTTTTACAAATCTTTTTTGTATCTCAATGTTCTAGAGTTTATATTCAAAATGAAAGCATGTATGTACAAGTTTTTTTTTAAACAAGAGAAAAGTTATAGGCGTGTATACTTATTTATTGCGTCATTTAAACGTTCAACAAATTTTCTGTACTTAAAAATTTAATTATGTTTCGATCTCACTGTCAAATGTATTGATCTTTTTTTTTTTTTTTCACGTAAACTATTTAAAAGTGAGTGGTGTATTTTGAGACGAGCAGTTGTTTTGTGCGGTACTAAATGTACGTTTCGAGGAAAATACCAAAGACGTGTCTTAATTACTTAATCAACGTACTTATTGCAATAGAGAAAGCTGAAGCACCTAATTTAAGAGATCTAATTTTTCTTAATCTGCACAATCACCGAATTGCGAACCGATAAAACGAGCACATTATATATTTTAGCCTAGTCATAAATAGCTACCGTATTCGCGATTGGTATGCACGATACCGCATTATATGTTTATTTTTTTTCGTCGTCGTCATTTATCTTGAGTAACGATTTGTATCTCTTTTCTGTAGTATATCATTAACCTTATAACTTCTCTCTCTTAATTGTAGTCACACGTGCGCACGTCTTTATTGGAACAGTTTATTTTGTGACTTACCCATTCACAATCTTGAAAATATCTTTATTATATTTGAATCGTGGTAACTAACGAGCATTGTTATTATCATCGTCGACTGTGCGAGTGTCACGTTGCTGTTACTATTGTTATTAGTCAATATGATTATTAATTAATTATTATTACATTGTTACATTTGCTTTGCTAGGATATTACGACAAAACCGTAGTTTTATTGCGATTCCTCGATTTTCTGTAGTTTAATTGCGCTACCGTTGCTCGGGTAAAGTAATCTTCGTTTTTCTTTTTTTAATTTTTCTGTTTTTAATTTCTTGTACGAGTGAAAAAAAAACCAGAATTATTTTAGCAATCGGGCCAGTTTAACTTCCCGAGCAATGTGTAAATATATAGTAAAGGTCAAGAATCAGGTAAATGAGTGAAAACAGTCGCAAGCGTTGATAACTAGTTGAAAGCAAATTGAAAAGAAATATGTACTTATGTCGAGTATTCTTGGTCGATGCCGAGAAAAGTCATAGCTCTATACATAGCAGAATTAAGATTCCGTGATGAAACGTTTACTGCGTCTTTATTGTACGTTTTACCAAAGTAAAGTACGTTAATTTTTAAGCGGTCCTTCGGTTACACCGCCATAGATGAAGTTTTTGCTTAATTTCATTTAGCTTGTAAGTCTTACGAAAAGGAACAGCGATAGATTGTTGCCTCGCCAAAAATCTTGTTTATATCGATTATGCCAAATAAGAGCATAAAATGGAGCATGAATTCATTTTCAAAAAAAGAAAAGAAAAACGGCATACAACGTGGCTAAGTGTGACAATTTCCATGTTTACAAAACGAGGTAACGAATTATTTTATATATATATTCTTGGCAACTGCACGTAAAACGATGCAAGATTTTTTTGCGATGCCACTTTTTCTCGTACTATCGTGTACGATCTCCATTATAGCTTGTATTAAAATTCTGTTGGTGGAGTCACTTACTGTTGCGACTATTATATAATTATTACTTTTTTTTCGTTCTGTGACTAGCTTATCTACGTTTATTACAATTATTGTTAGTCCCTTTAACTATTAGTTTATACGTCAGTCACAATTACATAAAATTAGTTGTGTGAAATCTGGTCTCACCGTAGTCGTCGTTATTATAACTAAAGTTTTTCATCTTTTCGTTTCCTTTGATCTTTGTTTAATTTTATTTGCCTTTTTTTTTGGCTCACACATTTTTTCGACGCCTCGGTGCTCTCACAACGCGTTGACCTATTATTAAAAAAAAATTCAGTTCGAGTCAAAAGATTGACTGCAAAGAATTTATTTCTTGACACAGTTGCGCCACGTGTCAAACACGAGTTTGAGTGACCGATTTAAGATGGATTTAACAATGGTACTTTGGAAGAAAAACGCAGCTTTTCGTTTTAAGATTACAAAAGTTACACGAAGATGAAGCCTGTAAATTATTTCCCCGGCTACGATTAACATGTATTGTACACGCGTGTATATGTCTTTTGTAATCTATGTACGCCACATTCACAGCGAAGTTTTTCTTTACGCAAAAAAAAAAACAAATAATAATAATAACGTGACGTTTGCGATAGATATTTTTGTAAAATAACATTTACATGAACGATATGCCCGCGTCATATCCTTAACGCTGTGTCTGGGCACTATATTTATACGTATACATGTGCGTGTCCGCATTATTATAAAAAGCACGAGAGGAAAAAATGCTTTCTTCGTTGCGTTTCTATCAATTAGCCGCGGGAAAATTGTTCCGATATTTTTTTTCTTTTCTTTTTCTGTTTCAAGAACGATAAAACGACTTGACATGTCAATAACAATATATTTATTTTTTTGTTTAACATTTAAAAAAAAAACTATCACGTTTTATTTGTAATTATCTTTACCTTTGCTATATTCCTTTCCTTCGTTCCCAGGCTTCTTACAAAGTCTCACACAGTGTTCGTTTGTATCAAATGTAGTAAGATCAGGCTTTTGTTCTTAACTTGAAAGAAAAAAAAGAATTCGTCCACATATATAAATATTAGCAAATCGATTTTCATTTGAGATAATTTAAGATTGTTACTGGCACAGTTTATTTTTTTCTCGTCACCGCAAAAACAAAATTTCATGTGTGTGGTACAAAGTTGAGCTAAATATACGTGATTGCAAATTAATGAGTATTAGATTATGACGAACGAGTTGTCTAGGTGTATTTTGAGTGCGTTAGAGAATAGCGGAAAAAATGAAAAATAAGTACGCGAAATACAAGTTTGACGAATTGCTTCGCACTAAAAAACGTTTATGATAAACTTGAATTTCGAAAACAACATCCAACATCTTATATTATACATGAAAACGTTTTCTAATTTGAAACAATTCTTTTGTAATAAAATTCATAGAAAATTTAAAAGCGAGGAAGCGATTCGTCAAACTACATTGAAGAAATATAGCTGCACGATTTCATTCTCTTTTTTGGTCGTTTTATAGCTAAAATGCAGTGAACACAGAATAAGCTAAAATATAAGCGAAAGAAAGACGCGAATCCATCAACAGTCTCGATGATACTTTGTAAAAATGAAAAGAAAAAAATTAAGTCTTGTAAAATATGTATGTAGTCGAAAATATCGTGGCGACGATTATATAATGATTAAATCGAAAATTAGCAAAAAAAACTAATCGAGTCTCAAAATACTTTTTTATGAATGCATTGGCTAAATTTCATTAAAAAAAAGAAACACTAGTATTCGCGAACTTTCTTTCAATCACAGTGACTTGGTACTATTAACGATTTCTAGCATATACTGTAAACTTCATCACGACTAGACGTTACGGTGTCTAAATAGTAACAGTTTTAGATTTTATACATATAAATATGAGAGTAAACATGAAGTGTGAGAGTTTAAATGTGTGAATTAAAAAAAAGAAATCGTATGGCTGAGAGCATTGCGCTGTAGTTAGTTTGGCAAGTTAATAAATCGTATTCGACAGTTAATAAATCATATAATCGTATAATAAAACATATTTTGGAAGTAATAAATTGTGTTTTTATCTTATTTCATGTAACCTTTCCTTTCAAATATGGAGTGCAATATATTGAAGTATAGAAATCTAATTTACCAACTCTTGGCATGCAGCTACAAAATAATTCATGTAAGTTTAATTCAATTCAGTTTACTTTGCTAACAGCACATTTTTTATGAAATTATTTAAAACTTAAAATATACTATTCATTTTGATACATGTAAATAAACAACCTTGTAATAACTTACCAAGAAAACTAGTTTAAAGTTCCAAAATCAAAAGTTCTTAAAAAAATTTCATTCATAATTCACAATGACTTTAAACTCCAAAATTTTTGACGACAAAAATCTCTGAATTATGGATGGAATTTTATGAAACTGGAATCACATAATCTTTACATTATACCAAAAGGCTGCAGTTTTTTTGCAAAAATTAATCTCTTAGTATTTATTTCATTAAATACCAAAATTGGTAGAGTCTTTCCGACCCTAGAACGTGTCCTTCAATTGAAAATGAAGTTTAAATGTTTTATATGTAATGATAGTGGTTTCTTATTTAACAAACTTAAATTTAAATAAATGCACTTAATGTTGAAAATTATCATTTAAATAATTTATTTAATACGATCGCATTAAATACATGGCCTATGCATTGCACTGAACACTGCTTGTGTTGAGCGCAGGTTTAAAAATGACAAGAATGTAGCTTAATAGAATTGGGATTAATATAATCACGGAATTCAATCTATAATATTATGCCAGTGGCGATTAGAATAGCTTGATCTTCAAATCCCAATTTAAATGAATGTAAAATAATTGTACATTGCATTGGCATCAAGAAATGGTTGATTAGCTTCACTATGGAGATCAGATTCCACTTTGTTAGACAAATACAAATAAAGTTCACGATTTTCTGCAAAGTGGTTAGAGTCGGTATGTGAAAGAAATGCATACACATTTCCCGAATGAAATGGGCGTTTGAGATTCCTTTTGTGCTGAATTCGATGCTACCTCCTTCTCTCTCCTTTTTGAGTTTTACGCTTTTCCTTCTTTTCTTCTTTGAGTTGTTTTTGTTTTTCTCTGATAACATAAGATACATTTTAGGTTAGAACAATTTCAAACTTTCCTAAAAATCAATATTTTTGATATCTTAATGGTCTACAAACCTGTCTTCTTTGTCTTTTTCTTTTTTCTTTTGACTTTCCAATTTAGCTCTTTCTCGCTTTTCCCGTTGAGCTTGTATGATAGTGGCAGCATTAGTATTTTTCTCAATACTCGACTCACCACCACCTCCACCTCCACCACCACCACCACCTCCCCCATCCTCGTCACCCTCTCCTTCACTCTCTTCTTGATCTGACATTTGACTATATTGTGCTAATATAGCTTCACGTATTCTCTTTTCCTCTTCTGTGTAACTGTTTTTGTGCGAAGTAGTAGGGAGATTCTGAGATTCCAGCATACGGGCTAATCGAACATCCACATCTTCCTTAGGAGTATTGTCAACGGGTGCCTCTTCCACCTGGCCCCATTTAGCCCAAGCTTCTAAGATTTCAGTCACATGCTTTCCAATATTGTCTTCCTAAAATTTAATTGATCATCAGCCCATTTATTCATTAAAAAAGAATATTTACGAGATCTAAATGTTTTTCGCACTATGGAGAATAATAATTAAGAATGAATGTGTGATTTATGAAAGACACGAGCCAAACATTCAAAGAGAACAAAACGAATGAAACTATTAGCTTATTCTTGTGCAAGTTTAGTCGAATACGCAAAAGAGTAAAATAAGGTTTCGCGAATATCCTCTTTTTTTAAAAGCGCGGTGTTACATTCTAACCTCACAATCCTAACGGTTCCTCACCGTTATGCCGGCGAGAATGCCTTCAAGCGCCTCCGTCTTCTCATCCTCGGTCTCGTCACCCTCCAAGATACCTTTGATGTAGGATCCGAAAACACCCTCATCGGTTTTTAATTCCTGGAGCTTTGTACTCAGCCAGGAATCGAAATTGGCCGTGGCGACCGCCATTATCCCAAAACTACGTTGGCAACGCGGCTCCGTCGGCCGTCAATCGTCATCCAGTATGTAGCAGCTGCAGCCTGTCCTGCCTGTCCCAAACCGTGTGTGAGCAATGAGCCTAAGAGAGCAGAGACGGTAGTGGCAGTTTAGGGAACCATATAAGCAAAGCCATATTACCAGAAAAACTTGTACGCAGTGACGTAAGTAGTTCAATATATATAGATTGATTCTCTGGATTGATACAGTACTCAAATTACTCAGTCATAACTCTCGTAAAACCGGATTTGTAAAATCTACATTCTAATCTACATGAAGTAATCAGTAATGTATAATGTCTAATTCACAACTAAAAAGTTAAAATAAGAATGATATCATCAGTAATAAAAGGTTGAAGTTAGTATTTAATAAATACAAATCAAGCATCTGAACAATGTACATAAAATAAAAAAATTATTATAATACGTTAATCCGATATCCAATAATACCTTATACTTATATATACATGCAATTAAATTATTAAATTATACGTTATATATATATATTATAGTGTGTCATTGTCGACAAAATTATTTAAATTGTTACCGGACGTACTAGGAGATTAGTTAATCTCTATTGCAAAAATTCATAACGAGATGTGTTTACACATTTATTAGTTTTATTAAGTATAAGGCAATTTTAAAACTCAGCTTCTCTCTCTCTCTCTCTCTCTATATATATATATATATATATATAAATTCCTACCTTACCGGTAGTGTCCGTAATTTCGTATTGAACAAAATATATAAAGATAGCTATTAGTTT